>JARFJB010000902.1:5885000-5965000 GCA_036346205.1 Vesta saturnalis | reverse complement strand
GGAAGTCGGCTTTGAAACTGCTCTTTTAGAAACCGCTAACTGTTTGGTGTATTCGATAACGTGATCGAGATCGATAAACATCGGAACGTCGTCGTGGATTTTACCTGTTAAAAGGGGTAACTCTAGACCACAACAGCTGAAAGAAGATGGACGCACACTTGGACGTACAGCGGTTTAAAGGTGTTAACAACGAATTTATACCGAAAGAAATTTTTGGGGTTACAGATCGTGGTGATTTACTGCTGATGTTTGAAAAACCACCTTGAGATTATTTTATATCAAAACCAATGTCAAACCAGATAAGTTATTTACAGAATAAATATTATGGACTGAAATGGCGGTCAGGGTATGTACCCTACAACGATTTTCAGGAGGAATTGACAAGAGCGTTGCTGCCTTTTAAAAAAATTCACGTGAAGGGTGGTGAAAAGCAGCAGTTTTTAAGACTGCTTAACAAACCAATACTAAACATCGACGAGATTAGTTGTACGTCAATTAAAAAATTAAAAAAGGAAGCGATGTTTAAACCATGACATTGAAGCACCTATGTGTGCTCTGGAAAACGTATTACTATTGCAGGACGGGACGTATACCAACTCCAAATATGAATGAGGTACAAGTGTGGAGATTTTTTGAATTGATTGCCAACCACAAGAATGTGTTTCGACTTGTATGTGCTTTTAATTAGTTACTGCGGAACACACCTAGACCGTTTGCAATTATTGTGAACACGGATCCAGCGAACAAACCAGGTCAACATTGGTCAGCTATATACATTGATGAGAATGATAACGGGTAGTATTTTGATTCCTTTGGACGCCCTCCACTAGAATGTTATGTACACTTCCTGGAGAAGAATTCTAGATGGTGCCATTGCAACAAGGCGACACTGCAGGATTACCATTCGGACGTGTATTGACTTTATACGATAATGGTTTTGTATTTTAGATTAAATAATTTACCAATAAATACATTAGTAGATGGTGCCTCAAACTAACAAACAAGGGGGTCACTGCAATGGGGCTTAGGCTCTGTGACAAGTTTAAAAGTCCTAACACTGTATTATGTATTATGAGATATTGTACTAGGTCCCATTATTAGAACACTATTTCAAATTCCCCGTCATAACAGTTAAATTTACCTTTAAAATATACTACTAGGTGGTGCCACAATCAATCTCTGTTACAGAAAACATTCACTAGTTTTAAAAACACATTAGAAGGATGCGTCACAAGTAATCAGGGGGCTGATAAGGGGCGAAGACTTGAAAACAAGTTCCGGAGGCCTGTAGTTGTCTTATGAGATAGTTTCGAGTTTTCCCATCATAACAGACAAGGGGGCGAAGACCCGAAAAGGGGCAAAGCGTAGGACCCCAGAGCAAGTTCAGAATTTGTATAGTTGTCTTATGAAATATTGTGAGGCCCCCCTATTAGAACACTACTTCAAACGTTTCAAAGTTTTCCTGCTATAATAATTACAGAGATCTGCATCTACTTTTAAAAGTATACCACTAGGTAGAGCCACGATCAACCTTTATTACAGATAACCTTCATTAGTGAAATAACCGCCACCAATCAGGAACCAGGGGGCGTGATCTGCCTTAATATCCTCCAATCTCAACGCGCGTCCTGGGACAGTATGCGCGCGTACGACAAATCAGATGGAAGTGGGCGTGGTCAAGTATGGGAAGGAGATTGATGCCACACTTCTGATATTATTTTCCTGTTTTCCAAACATAATTTCATAAACTACGGAAAGAGAAAGTGTGTGTTAAAAATGTTTATATTCAAACGTCGCAAATGTAACAACCTTTGAAACTAAACATCAAGGTAAAATTTTATATAGGACGGTATTTTTATTTTATTATAAACAAGAATGCATGATTATTAACAAATTTCCTTGACCAAGAAAGTGTTTAATATGAATTGATAACTATGGAGAATTTATGTATTAACATTTACATTGAATTCACAATTCACTAGCAATTAACGCTATTTCTTTTAAGGTTCTAAGGCCTAAAATGGAATTTGGTCAAAAAATACGACAACAAAAACGTCATTTTTACATCCACTATCATAATTTACTATTATTCCAATGAAAGCTGTCTATTTGAAGACAATGGCATATTGATATTTAAAAAAATATATTTTGTGAAACTGTAACGTAATAAAGTAAAATAATTCAGAAAAAATCTACTTTCCGACTACTCTTGGTATGAAACTGATTTCCTTTATTCTTGATGGATTCGAATTTATTTCACTTTGATTACTTCAAAAAGTACTTGTGTCCATATGAAAGTATGTGTAGGATTTAAATCTAAAGATCGACTTTTTTTATTGCACAAGTACTGAAATTGCAAAACCCTTTTTAGTAATTGAAATGACAATTCCGTGTTCAGGGACAAGTTCATTCATTTACAAATTTTTTTTACAAAAATAAAAACTTATAATCGTATTAATTTGGTGAACTGCGTTCTAAACACAATCATTCCCAAACATTATTCAATTAATAGTAAACGTGAAATATCTCCTTGTTTAGGTATGAGGTGGCAGAGGATCTAAGTGTTTCTAACAAGCGGCCAGAAACAACCTAAGCCGATTATACTAAATATTAGATACAATTTGTTCGGGATTAGGCCGGTCTGAGCTGGTTCAATTTGTTCAAGATCTAACTAATAATCACATCGTCATAACGCTAATTAGTAAGTTGAACAATAAATAGAAATCCAATATGACGGTTTCCCACAAATACGTTAAGTTTATAGTGCGTACGGGGAGCGCTCGAGTTTAATGAATGCGGTTGAATGTATTTTTACGGTTACCTTTTGTAAATAAAATTGATGCGCTGTAAAAAAGTGGCTAAAAGTATTCAACGCTTATAAGGGCATACTGCATACAGAAAACTGCTGTTTCTCAAATCGAGGCTTTTAAGGTTACATGCGAATATTGTGAAAATCGCCGTACAAAAGAGGTTTCTTTCATTTCAACAGTCCAATTTTGTCCAGACGTAATCTCCCTTTTACACACAAGTTCACTTACTTAAGAGTAGCGTAAAAAATTATATATTTAATTAATCCTTGAGAGAAACAATCTCCATAACATTTTCTAAGTTTAATATAAAATTGAGATTATTCCAAAAAGGAACCTTGCGGAATGTTTTTTATATAAGCGTAGTCTAACGCTGTCATGATTTCATTTCAGTCAGTTATGGGCTGTATTTCAGGAATTCAGTAGCAGCCAATTGTGTTTTCATTGGTCCATCAGACTGTCAACTGTTCCCTACGTTTTCATACATCTTTTGTTCAATATCCACTACTTCTAGATCGACTTTCTTATAAAAGCATTCAAATGGAAATTTTTATTTTTTTTGTAAGAAATTCCTAAAAATTTGATTAAAGTAATGAAAACGAAGAAAAAAAAAGGTTCGGCATTTCTGAGATATTTGAAGTTAGATTGGTATTTATTCATTAATGATATACTACTCACATATCTATTTATTATTAATTTACCGTGTAGTATATGTGCCACGTATCCTAGTCTCTCACAAGAAAGTAATTAAATTGAGAGAGGCATCGAATCAATATCAAGCAAAAAAGAAAAATTAATAATATAATACCAATTATTATAGGTTTTTGCATTTAAAACGTATTTGTATGAAATCTAATTATTTACATTTATTGGTTAACCGTATTATCAACACCAATTGAGCCATAAATACAAATAAAATATTGACAGTAAAATAGTAAAAAAGTGTGTAGACGTATGTTAGTATCTAACACCAGAACGAAAATACGTACGTACGTAAAATTTTGTACTTTAAGCTTGCTTTCATCTGGCTTACAGCTGGTTAGATTTTGGGAGAAATCCAGCGGCACTGAGGAGAGGGGTTATTAGAGGCAGTTTTTGGATTTTATGACATATTTCTAAAACATCTGCATATTTCAAAGATATAAAAATACCTAGATATAGGTCTTAAACATATCTATTAATCATGTTCTATGCAATTTTTTGATAGGACACGTAATTTAGCGGCAAAAAAAGTTCCCAACGTATAATTCAAGTTTTAGTTCCAATTTTTTCATTATCTGAATAACGATTAACTTTAAAAGAAAAAGTGTAGACGTATTTGTTAAAGAAAATTTTATTTTACATAAATTCTCTTTATAAAGTTTTTTAATGTAAAGTAAAATAAATGTAAAAATTAAATAAGTATGATCGAAAATGCGGGAAGTTGTATTATGGATATTTTTACAGAAGCGAGCGGCTTTGGAATTTTTTTTAAGTTAACATGTATTTATGTCTATAATCTCTATTTGACATGAAGCTTTAAACCTCATTCTGACATACATTATTGTTTTTGTTTTTACACTCTTGCCTATTTTCGTTATAAACGTATGAGAAGGAGGTTGCATAGTTATCCTAAAAATGAAAATTAAAAAAAAAGAAATAATTTTAATAACATCTTTTAAGGATAATTATGAGACGTTCATTACGAAAATAGGCAAGATTGTAAACGCGAAAATAATAATCTATGTCAAGCAGATGTTTGAAACTTCATGGCTGGCATCTAGATGCTAACTTAAATTAAAAGGAACGAAATAATTTTAATTTCAATTTTTTAGGACAATTATGCAACCTCCTTTTTATACGTTCATTACGGAAAAACAGGCAACATTGTAAAAACAAAAACAATAATCGATGTCAGAATGACGTTCAAAACTTCATATCAGATGGAGATGCATAGACATAAATACATGTCAACGTAAAAAAAAAAAGCTGCTGTAGTTTTAACCAAAAAATTCATAGGTCGAGGGGTATATGTTAAGATTATTTATTAAATCAGTTTTTAATTTATTTTTTTTATGTTATTATTTTACACAAAGTATTATGTTCATTTCAAATATACAACAAAACATTGTACAGTTTTATTTTATCTAATTACAGACTCAAAAAAGGTAAACAAGAATTTTATCGCTGAATAAAATCCACTAGGAAATATTCAGTGTAAAAACACTCTGATTGGTCCAACTGAGGAAAGTAGCATGCTGTGAATGGTAGTTTGTTAGATGTAGTAAATAATCAATTTAATATATACAATTTTTGCACGATTGACCATTTTCGTTTATTTATCATATCTGTTTCCAAGACAGTAGGATATGGATATGTTTACTGGTTGCGAGGCCCAACTCGTCGGTAAGATTTTACTTACCGACGTGTTTGACTTACCAACGTAAAATTATATATAGGTACTATATTTCACAACAATAAGAACAAAACCCTTGGACATTTCTGTTTAAAACGTCACTTTTGACATTTATTTTATTTAGTATTAATTAAAATAATTTCAATTGTGGTAAAATCGTGCAAAAAACAGTACGAGCAACACGAACATAAGGGTTGTACCGGTCTCGGTCGAAAGGTAAACGTCCCTTACAGTTCTAAATACTCAATACACTATTTTACACTTATTTCGCTTTACATTACAAACTTTATAAAGAACATTTATGTAAAATTAAATTTTCTTCAAAAAATACGTCTACACTTTTTCTTATAAAATTAATCCTTCTTCAGAAAATGAAAAAATTTTAACTCACACGTATATTCTACTTTAGGATTATTGGTGCTAAATTACGCGTCATAACAAAAAAATGCATAGAACATAACTATTCTATATATTTAAGGTCTATGTCTATGTATATTTATATATCTCCCTCTCTCTCTCCCTCACCCAAATTGTTAATTTTATAATTTTAAAAAGTTGATTTTGAGCAAACACATGGTGTCTTATTTGTACTCACATAACGTTGATAATTACTGTCCAAAATCTATTAACTTCACTCATTGCCGGTGAACCAGCAGGTACGCTGTACAACCCTTGGGAATGGTATACATTACCTAGGTAAAGGATGTAATGCACAATAATATTTACAATATTTCATACGTTGCCTAGATGCCCCAGGTATTCTGCACGTTGCCTATAGGTATAGAGTACGAGTACCCGTTTTATACACATTGTCGGTAACTTGTAACACTTGTATTTTCTTGATTTAATTACTGTGGTATCGTTTATGGCTCTTTGTATCCTCTACTGACATCAGACGAACTAAAAAACTGCAGAATTTTTGTTTGCTGCTAAGTTCTGGAATAAGAAAGTATCATAAAATGTCTCATAAACGTCTGCATTTAAACTGGCTAAATATGAAGGATCGCCTATTGTCACGTGATGCTTACTTCTACCAATAAATTATAATATCCATGCCATCGTTTTGAAAGATTGTTCTTCCGTACAAATGCACATAACCTAAATCTCATATGCAAAGATTTACTAACACGCCTAATTCATAACAAAACATTTTTTAAGTGTTGCCTTTCATACTACATCGCTTAAACCTATAATAAATCGGTATTATAAGTGTTTTGTGAATGTGGTCTTGTAATGGTCCTAATAACCCTAAAAATCAGTATTTCCTAACGTAGAGAATAATTCCTCAACTGTATTCCTGCCCTGTTCAGTTGCGCACGTCTTTCTCACTCCCTTCCCGTTTTTCCCTTTAAAAATTAGACCGCCAGCTTCCCAAACTCAATCGAGGTTAGCATCTGGAACTGAGGGGTACTCAAAGGAGTTATAGACTTATAGTCAATTTACAAAAAAAGCAACAACTGCTGGTATTGTTATCATAATGCCGCGAGGTTTTGGGAGAGAGCCCGTGTTTGTCGACGGGGCTCTAGACTCTGAAGAGAGATGCGGCTTCCTACCGTTAGGGGCTCCGAAATCCAGCCTGAAGATCCCGTCACTGCTTACCCTGCCGTACCGACCACGGAGCAGCGACACATCACCGGCCGTGGGCGCAAGGAAGAGGCGACGACCCAAGAAGACACTCTACCAGGACCAGCAGACGACTTTGTGTGGCCTTCCGAGCCACAACCAGCCGCCCCGTCGACAAACACTGCCGACGTAGCCGTCACCGACAACGCAGAAGCAAGAAGACAAGGAGATACCAGCCCTGGATTCGCCAGCCCTGGATCCGCCAGCTCCGATGACTTCGTGGCACATCAGTAGAGGCCGAATCAGACCCAGACCTTCCGCCCGACAACCTTGCAGCAAAGGACCAAACGCAGACCTCAACAGACAGCAGGAAGAAAGTACCCCTGGTTATCCTTCGTTAGGAAAAACTAGGTCGCTTTCTCTATCGAACTGCATAGACAAAGATCGCCTTGACGAAAACAAGGGCAACCAGCCTACCTCACTCCAGCACCGACACAGGCTATTACGTCATATGGATAGGTGTGGTACTCCGTATCACACATTTCGGGCAAAGAGCGAGCGCCCTGCTAAGGTGGTAATACGAGGCTTGGCCATAGAGCTATCCGAGGCTGATAAGAAGATCTGAGAGGTGGAGTACGTCGCCCGCCACCGCGTCACGGTAGAAGAGTTGCGTCGGAAATCCGGCATCGGCCAGTGTCACCGGTACCAAAGATTCCGTCACGCACAGCGTTGCTGTAGGACGGTGTTACGCTGTGTAAAGTGCGCCAGAGATCATAACTCCAGCCAATGCATGAACCAACCCTGTGCAGACCAGGCAATGTGGGTCAACTTTGGTGTGGTACCTCTCCGCTAACTCCACAACGGAATAATTCGGAAGGGCCACAGCGACAGAAGAAGACACCGCCAGCAACGGCGCTTTCTTTAACCCGGACCGGCGTCAGCTACGCTCGAGGAACGGCACGCGTGGTTGAGGAAGCGAATGTACCGAAATTGGCTCCCGCCGCTATCGAAACCCCGCTTACACTACCAGTGTTAGAGTTCGTCGCCATACGGGCCCTTCTCGGAGGTATCAATATGGAGAGGGCCCAACATATCGTCCAGAAGGCGGCAGCATCGCTCGCTCAGGAGCACAATTTAAACATAATTTCCAGTATATAGGGTATTTAGAAAAAAAGATTCATATCAAAGTTATACTTTTTTTAATGGAACACCCTGTATATTATATGTTTTTAGAATCTGTGATTAAAATAAAGGTAAATTGTAATAGAATTCCCAATACCTAAAACCTACTGTTTCAAAGATACTTAATTATTGTCGAAATTACACGCTTGAATTCAAAATTTATTTTTGTTACGTGTATTTATTATTGAAACAGCGTAGCCTCTGTCAGTACTTTGCAAAAGGGTTGTTGTGTAAGACAGCATGAAATTTTTGTTAAGAAAATATACAGGGCACTCAAAAATCAAATGTCAACTGCAGGTGCCTAATATTGCAAATAACTGCCTTATTTTGAATAGCACCCCTCTATTTAATTAAAAATATTGTAAAATTTCATAACCTTTCAAATTATACTAGGCTTCCCTATACCTGACTTTAACAGATTTTGAGTTATTTTGAAATTTTTAATTAAGTTGTAATAATTTCGATACTCTTAGGTTTACTTGAAGATGCAAGGTGGCATTGATGATATTTAATTATTATTTGACATTTGTTAAATAATATAACGTCATTACATTGTATTTCTAAGGTAGTCACTTTGTAATAATAAGCGAATTTGTCCTACGAAAATTATGTAAAAATGAAAACATACTCTGTACACAAAAAAATTGATATGATCTTAACGATTGGAGAGTTTATACTCAAAAATATCCCACTCGCAATCATTCAAACAAAAGAATATTGCAATATTCTCGGACTTCAAAATGTGCCGAAGCACCATCTAAATGAAGCCACATCTGTCTTCTGATATCTATTGGAATATCTTCTAAAAGATCAGGTAAATTATATTGCAAAAATCTTCTAAACCTTTGACCGTTTAAATTTCCATTAAAAAAGCGAGACTCTTATTATGGCGATCCCAAAATTCCTCCGCACACAACAGACCATCGGTTCTGATGATAATGATCAAGGGTGCGAACTAAATGGGGATTTTCATCACTGTAGTAATGGAAGTTGTGTCTGTTGACCAATCCGTTATTATGGAACGCAGATTCGTCTGAAAATAGTGCAAAGTCGCAAAAATTATCATTTCCACCCACTTTGTCGACAGCCTATAGGAAAAAATCAAGTCGTCTTCTTCTTCTTGCTGAAATCTACTTCTCTACTTATTTTACCCCGACTTGTGTGGGGATTCTCAACAAGGGCAACAATTACTTCAAACTCATTGCCTCCAATTCCAGTGACATGCTTTTGTCTGTTAATTTTCTGGTATGCTATACTTCCCGTTCTTTTTATTTTTCTACTTTTACCTTAATTGGTAAGAAAACATTTCGAATTGATGCAACCAAAGAAACCTTTAAGCAGCTAGTAAACTCTGATATGCACAAAAGCTGAAGCAACTTCAAATAAAATGGGTAGGTAAGTTAAACTTCGTTGCCTCAACACCAAAGACACTACCAAAAACAAGTACACTACCCACTGGATTCGATAGTTGAGAGTTGTAGTTACCTGAAGCTTTACTTCTGTGATTAAACGACTTTGATGGCTTCGTTAAGTGATTGACAAATCTACAGAATTTCTATACAAAAAACCTGGTAAATCAGTCCATTTAAACAGAAATTCGTTTCCTTAATTGTTCCAACACAAATGCACGTCTAAAACCAGCACATAGACTACCGGCTTCGATGCATATATCAACGATCCATGCCACCAAAAACTTCACCTCCAATAGTTCCTTTAGGGTTCGCCTAAATGATCACCAGCTCCACAGAATTGAACACCTCACCACGTTAGGTAATTTTCATCAATCCAGCTTCATGCCAAATATAATTAATGCTAACTGTTTCACTGATTTGCCTACAATTTGTTGTCTTGATTACGCTCTCTCTTTGTTTCATTCCCCAACATTTTATAAAACTTATTAGTGTTCTAGTTCAGTTTTCCAACACTTTCAATGTAGTTTATTTCTCTCCAAACACCACCCTAGCGAACTTCAGGTAAACATAATCCGCACTCAAGCGCTCTTAATTCTTGGCTCGCACCCTTAGAATTAGCGGCATTTATCTCAAGGTACTCACCCCAAAACCGGTGTGACACCTCTGCACATTTTTACTGTTTGGTAGTTACAAATACAATCCTGTTCCGCCCTGATTTCAGGAAATTCGCCATTACAAACGCAAAGGTTATAGCTAACTACATTCTCTGGAAATAAAAAGTATAAAAAGGTTTAACTTTAACATTCCTAGCGCGAAAACGGTATTTAATTCTTACAATTTTTACGCATTATTAATACACACTAACTATACCTAACTTACTATTTAGGGCTTTCCACCCTCGCCCCATATCACGGCGTGCTAGTCAATATGTACGTACATCTACTCTGATAATATAGTCTACATGGTTGCAATAACTGTTACTTTCCCTGTAAAACTCTCCGTTAAGTGCATTGTAATTAATGCACCATTGCCTAACAAATATCCAACATTCTTAAAAACGCAAATTTATTTGTCAAAATCTTTTAGACGGCGTATAATTTATACTACAAAGTTGACGTGAAAGCTTGTCCTAGTAACAATTTACGTACCTCACCTCACTTAAAATAAAGATTAACGCCTGATTATTTTATTTTTGGAAAACTTTCAATATTCACACATTCCATTTCTTAAGCCCGGTGACTGTGTCTTACAACTTTTCAAAGCTTACATCACTAACAACAGGTGACTTGGTATCGTAAAACTCATACTAAAATTAAAATTTATTTATAATATTACGTCAAAGAACACAATAAGTTATTCTTCTGCTCTACTTGACTCAATAAACTGGTCTATACCCTTATGAATCTTCTCCCACATGGTACCTGGGCTATTACTGTAAACATTTAATAATACGTTATGCTGTTCATAAAACAAGAGCAAGGGTTCTGTTTTTCTTTGGTACTCTCTAACATACGCTACTGCTTTCTGTAAGTGTTCCTTCATTCCTTCCTCGTCATGTTTTTCTTCAGCGCTACTTTCGCCTAGTTGTTTTGATTTCCATTGTATAAGATCTTCTTTTGGGTATTTTAAATTAATAACCAAATTGAATGGCAGACTCTCCCACAGTAACCTACCCTGACGGAGTGTCGAGGGAAATCCTGATATAAGAAATGGTGCATTTTTTAATTTTTCTATTTCTTTTTGACAAAACAGAACCCTTAACACATCGCTTAATTTATCACTCAGTTGTAATGAAACTTGTAAGCTATTGCCAAATGCAGTTCTTTCTTTAATGTGTTTTGCAATCATTGAAGGTACTGGAATATGCACCCAATTATATGTTGTGGCTATCATTGTAGCCATTTCAATTTTTTCAGGTCCTGGTACACTTAAAAATAAAGCACGAATAACCTTTTCAGTAGTTATTTTGAAGAGATAGTTTTCATTAATGTATCAATGATTTTAAACACTACTGCGATACATGGCATTTGCTTGACGTCTTGTCAACTTATATTACAATGTTTATTTCCTAAATACTCACTAGATACGAACATTGTACATCAATGTGAACGATGTTAACCAATTATCATCGTTATCTTGCTCTACTGTATTCTCAAAGTGATACTTAAGTTTTATGCTGATAAATTATATTAGAAAAGGGTTGAAATTAACACATCTGCTATCTGCGATTTGAGACTGACCCGTAAAGTGCAAACACAGGTATCCATACTATGGGTAACTGCTTTCGTAAGCTTCTTAGTGAAGGTAACGTCTGCCATGAATGAAGAGCAGACTTTTTTATGTTTAAAAGGTTATTTCTCCAACAGAATATCTGAAATGGGAAATATGAGTTGGAACGGCACATTTCACGCTGTCAAATACAATTTCATTTCCATTTCGTTTGAGGTAGAATATGGTTCTTGTGAATGAAAGAAGAAAGATTTGAATTTTCCTAGTTTTGTAACCTAATCACTAAATGTAGTGTTTACCAAAGCTTAATTTATTAATGAAGATTACTTTGTCTTTGTGGATTTTCTTCTATTAATACGTTTGGACGGACACATATTTAATTCACGCTGACTAGGTATGCCATGCTTTTTATCGAAAGATATCATTAAATACTGCTCCTTTTTAACTTAGAAAAACTATACCTAATAACTATAAATTTTTATCTAAAAACATCACTAAATTCAGCTCCTTTTCGCTTAGAAAATACAATTTAATTGGTAAAGCGATTTCTACAATCAATATCGTCGTATTTCACCAAAGACCAATGCTGATTTAAATACTCTGATGCGAATGTTAATAAGCAAGTTATATTTCTACATACTACAACCTGATTCATTCAGGGTAAGTTTTGGAATACAACAAGAGTTAATCTGATTACTCCATTAATTTATTTTAGACAATCCTGGAGGTCCATGTTAAAGGTACCATCCTGGGGGCACATTACTGGACTGCCTATTTTCTCTTTGACACCGTAATAATACATTAATCTCTTACCTACTAATAGTCTGATACTGCAATGAAGCTAACATTCTTCGCTATATGTTCCTCGCATCTACTGAAGCTAATTTAAGGTGTGTTAAAATTTGTTTATTTACAGCTACATAGTAAAGAGCTCAAGTAGTGCGGTCACAGAGTACCTTACAGCTACATTTATTTTAATAACTAGAAATGGTTTTTTACATGATATAACTGCGTTATACTCACAATTTCATTGTTTATCTTGTTTTTGGGTTTTTACTTAAATTATCTTTTACTAATAAAAACAAACAGCGGTCTTTATAACATTTTGTACGATAATAGAGTGATCGCTGTCTTGGCAAAGCGAAATATATATTTTGATAACCAAAAATGAGGGCATATGTTCACTGACAAATGAATCAGCGCAGCTGTATGTCAAGGATCCTGTACATTTCATATCGGTAAGGTGTGTGGCTTACCATTATTAGTTGAAATCGGATATTTTTCTGAATCTTCACTTACAATCTTGTGTTTTGCGAATTTTCTTCTAGAAGTTTCTTTTCTTTCTTTTAAGTGAAGATATAACTGAACTTAACAACAGGGCCGAACTGCACTTTAAAAAGGATTAATTTGTAAATTTGTTACCGAACTTTGGTTTACTGTTTCTACAATTTAATTAAATAATTATGGTGTTAGAAATAATATTGTTTATTTCATTTTGGGACTTAGAAAGAAAGTTATATATGTTACCTGTCACTGACTATTGGTTAATTTTTTTTATCTAACTTATCACCTTTCACTGTAATAAACACACTGCTCAAAAAAATTAAAGGAACAGTTTTATGTACCACTGTAACTTATTAAGTGATAGTTATACACAGATGCACATTTATATTGTGAAAGATACATATTTGTTTCTAATAAATCGATTAATAGAACTTTCAACTAATCCTTTATTCGTAAACTAAAAAAAATGTGCGAATAACAAAATGAAAAGAAAAGATTTTTTAATTGCAATGTTACGCTATCTGAAAACCAATGTGTTTTAGTATCGCGTGTGCCCTCCAGCAGCACGAATTACTTCTTGGTATCTTCTTGGCATACTTCTCACGAGCCTTCGAATGTCTTCCTGTAGTATACTGTCCCACTCTTCGACCAGGGCTTCTGTTAGTTGCTGAAGGGTTTGAGGTGGATTTGGACGACGTCGAATACGTCTGTCCAATATATCCCATAAGTGTTCAATTGGATTAAGGTCAGGACTTATCGCTGGCCAATCCATTTTACGAATTTCATGCTCGTTAAGAAAATCTATAGCAGTCGCAGCAGTATGAGGCCTTGCATTATCCTGCATGAAAAGAAAATCTGGGCCTATACCATATGCTGCAGGAATAACGTGATCTGACAGAATGATATCAATATGTTTTACAGCTGTAAGACTTCCTGGTATCACCACAAGGTCGGTTTTTTCCTCCAAACTTATTCCACCCCGGACCATTACCGAACCATCTCCAAATCTGGATACTTCTTGTACAGCAACAGCGGAGTATCGTTCATTGGGACGTCTATACACACGCACCCGGCCATCACAATGAGTGAGACGAAATCTTGATTCGTCTGTAAAAAGTACTGGTCTCCGTTGTCTAAGTTTCCATCTCAAATGATCACGAGCAAAGTTTAATCGCAAAGTTTTATGATGTCGAGTTAAAACATGTTTTCGTACCGGTCTTCTTAGTTTTAAATCTGCTTCCCGTAACCTGTTTCTAACAGTCTGGTCAGAAATGGTTACCTGATGAGCCATGCTAAGCGTACTTTGAAGGTCTTTTGCTGTCGCTATTCGGTTTCGCAAAGAAGAAACTACTAAATATCGGTCCTCAATTTGTGTAGTTTTTCGCTTTCGACCTTGTCCGGTTCGTCTTTTATATTTTCCACTCTCTCTATAGCGATCATACACACGTTTGATAACTGATGGACTGCGATTAAAATTTCTTGCTACTTGTCGAATTTTTACACCATTTTCAATTAAAGCTATAGCACGAGCGACTTCTATCTCGCTAAAATCTCTCATTTTGACAGATAATGAATTCAACAACTACAACCTGTCATGCTGTTGCCAGGTGAAGCTCTATAAACATAAAACCTAAATGTGAATATTTTCATAATCACTTTATTTTCTGTACTTGCTGTGGAATATTAAACTTATCTCGAATAAATGAGCATAATCACATTTATTTTTTATCAAATCACTAAAACACAATGCAAATCAATTATGAAAATATAATTTTCATTTGTTAATAACAGCAAGTCAAAAATTACAGGGTTATCCAAAAGTGTTCCTTTAATTTTTTTGAGCAGTGTACAACTATTCGGTTTGACCAGCATTGTGTTTTGCTTGGTTATTCAAAATGTTTACAAAAAACATCAATCAAAGTCAAAATTAATGACAACCTGTACGCTAATGCTTTAATAGGTACAGGGCGTTCACAATCAGATATAGTTCGAAATTTTGCACAAATCAACAAATAATGATGCATAAAGCCACCAGAAACACATCAGTGGTATGTAATCTACCACGTTGCGATCCCATATAAATCGATATTGTATCATAAACATGCAAATAAAGGATAATATTTATGATAATATTAAAGCAAACATTCTAGACAGCACATGTGCAAATATACTGGTTGAACGCAATATACCTGAAGAACATTCTTCTGTTAATGTGGAATTTGGAAGATCAAGAAAGCCATTAACTGTATGTAATCTAGCAATAGTTGAACCACCCACATTATTTGCAAACTTATCTAGTGATTGTAATCCACTTGTAACAAAATTCAGAGAATTTAGCCAAGAAGAAGGAAGAGTTGAAACTAGCAATTCATCATGGAGCGCACAAGTTATTTTTGTTAAGAGTGAAAACTACAAAATGAGTATGGTGATTGATTATTCTAAAGCTATTACTCGTTTCACTCATTTGAAGCTTACCCATACATGCAGAAGAACTTGTTAGGAAGAATTATAATCACAAATATTTTGGTACTATCGATCTTAGAAGTGCCTGCCACCAGATACCAGTCAAACAAGAGGAGAAGAATTATACTGCGTTTGAAGTAAATGGCAAATTATAGAAATTTTGCGGAAACCATTTGGTGTTATAAATAGAGTTGCAGGTTTTCAAAGAGTTTTGGTATGTTTACTAATTATTCTAAATGGATTCCGCATTTCTTCCAAAATTCAAAATCTATGAACTCAGTTACTGACTACAATAAATTTGATTAGTTATAATGTGACGCTATCTTCTTAGTAAAGTAACATTATGAATAACGGTACCCAATGTGGTGGCAAGAGATTAAGATTAGTACATCACAACACACATTGACATTAATGATAGTAGGTAACGTGATTTACTTGTTTCACATTAGTACTAATTACTACTAATATACCTTATTTGCTTAATTTACAGAAATTTTGCAAAGTACTTGCGTTTTACTATTCACATTTCCCTTCTCTATTTACACTCTTTACAGTCTCTCCTTTCTTTACTTCACTTACACTAACTTCTTCTCTCTTTTCTCTTCTCCCATTAACTGTCTTCTTCTGTTCCACGTTTCTTATATCCACTCCGCTCCCCTTCCCCCTTCTTCTAGTATCTCTTCCACCGTCCTCTCCTCCTCCGTTAATTCCCTGCATTCTTGCAACATATGCTTAATCGACTCTATCTTTTCTTCACAGCCTAAATTTTCTCTCTTCGTTTCTCCTCCAGTACGTTTCCCCTCTCTTCGTTTCCACATCTAAATCTTCTTTCTTTCCCTCCTCCGTTCCTCAATCAAATATCTCGGAATCCCTTCTCCCTTAATGTTCCTATAGTTTACATTGTATTTTCCTTCTTTTACCTTCGACCATCTTTCCTGCTTTTGCATATCTCTATCCCTTCTAGTTATGTCCTCTCTCACGTTCACTTCTTCCCTTCTTAGTCTTTCTAGTTCTTCTTTTGTATACCCGTTTCTTTCGTAATATTCTTTCCTGGCTTCTTATCCATATTCTATTCTTCCTTCTCTTATTTATTTCCAGCATTCTCGTAGAACTTCACACTCAGTTCTTCTACTTATTTCCTCCTCTTACTTTACTGCTCTATTTCCCGTCTCCACCCTTATTTTCTCTACTTGCACCTCCTCTCTAATGATGTATCCTGGTGTTTCTCTTTCCACCCCAGTATCCACCTCCAGTATTTTCCTTGCAGCCCATCTATCTCTTTGTATTCTTTCCGCCCCACACTTCCGCCCCGCACAGTACCACACTTTTTATCAGTTTTTCAAATAATAATTTTCTTCCTTATATCCATTCCAAACAGTCCTTTCCCTACACTCCACATTGCCCTATTAGCTTATTCCCTTTTCTCAGTCGCTCTTTTAGGTGTTCCCCATCTTTATTATCTTGTCTCATTGTGTATCCCAGGTAAGTGAATTCCTTTACTTGCTGTGTCTCCTCATCCTTCCAATTCCTTTTTCCGCCCCCTTTTCTCTATACCATTACCTTAGTTTTACTCCCATTGACTTCCAGATCTTTCCTTTTCAAATATCTGCCAACGTTTTTAACATTCCCTTCATTTCTTTTTCCTCCCTTGCCAATAACACTATATCATCCGCGTATGCCAGCGTCCACAGTTTCACGCTCCCTACCACTAGTCCTCCCTCTTGTTGTACCCTTAATGTCTCCTCCAGGTCTCCAGTATATACCGCGAACAGGCTTGGGCTCAGTGGGCATCCTTGTCTCAATCCCTTCCTCGTTACAAATCCTTCACTCAGTTCACCATTTCCTCTCACCCTATTCCTCGTCTCTTCGTATATTTCTTCTATCCTTTTTATTTTCTTTTCGCTTATCTTTTTTTTCTCATAAGCTCCCACAATTTTGCCTGTTCACCCTATCGAATTCCGCTGTTATGTTTACGAATACTGCTACCATTTTACCTCTTTTCTTTCCTAATTGCATATTTGCCATGTGCTTCAATATGTATACGTTATCCGTCGTTCTTCTTCCTTTCCTAAATCCTGATTGTCCATCTTGCAACGCTTTCTTTCCCTCCACCTCCATCTTTAAACTTTCTTCCAGAACGTTCGCGTATATTTTGTAGGCAGTGTTTAGTAATGTAATTCCCCTGTAATTTGTCATCCGATTCTTGTCTCCTTTTTTGCACACTGGGCAAATGTGTCCTTCCCTCCACCTCTCCTGGAATCATTCTCCTCCCCATATTTTGTTTATTATTTCAGTCATCCTTTTTG
Organism: Vesta saturnalis; assembly: GCA_036346205.1. NCBI lineage: Eukaryota > Metazoa > Arthropoda > Insecta > Coleoptera > Lampyridae > Vesta > Vesta saturnalis. The sequence continues at coordinate 5,947,359 of JARFJB010000902.1, read as the reverse complement.
TCACCTTTCCTCCTCCATATATCCACTTATCACCTTGTATCTCATCTTCTCCTGGCGCTTTCCCTTTTTTTACCTTCTATATTGCCTATCTTACTTCCTCTTCTGTTATTCCTTCTTCTTTTCCCCTCTATCGTGTCTTTGGTTACTTTGTTTTTCTTCTCCGTCCTGCATTTGCTCTTCCTCCAGCGCGTCTCTGAAATACCTCTTCCATTCTTTTATTTGTATTCCCGTTTGTGTCCTTCTCCGCTTTTCTTTCTTGAAAAATTTTCATACGTTTTCTTCTGTTTTTATCCCCTTAATCTGCTCTTCCTGTTTCTTTTTGCTTTCTGCCTTTCAGTATCGCATGTTTTCATGTATATCTTTACTGCTTCTTTATATTATTCTTTTTCCGCTTTCCCCGTTCTCCACCGTCTTAGTGTTCTACTCGCCTTCCTCTTGGCCTCCTTACATTCTCTATCCCACCTTCTTTTCCACCCCATTTTCTCCCCTTCCCATTTTCTAAACTTAACTTTTTCCGTTGCTTCTTCCATTCTCTCTCATTTCTTCCACACTTTCTTTTCCTCAGCCTCAGCATTCTTAATTACATAATTTATTATTGATTATCCCCTTGCTACCATATACGTGTACTCCCCCTCTCTATTTCTTATCTATTTCCATTCATTCTTTCCCACCCTCTTTCGTTGCACATTTCTAACAGTTCTTTTCGTTCCGTATTCAACACTTTATCCTTTGTCTGTCTTTTTCCCGTCCCTCTCTTTTCTTGTAATCCCTCCACTTGACCTATTCTCGCGTTAAAATCTCCTCCTATTATTGCCATACCTTCCCCTCTGTCTTCTATCATCTCCTCTAAATTTTCCCTAGTCTCTTTCATCTTTTTACTGTAGACCGTCATTATTTTTATTTTTTCTTTACCCTACTGTATGTTTCTATGATACCTCTTCTTTGTTGCACTCTCACTTCTTCTTCCAACCATTTTCCTTGTATTCCCACTACTATCCCCCCCTTTGCTCTTCCTTTTGTATTGTTCCTTTCGGCGCACTGAACTACCCATGAAAATTCACTTGGCATTTCCCTTTCCCACCACGCCCGTTCATTTTCTCCTAACCATGTCTCTTGTAATCCCACCACGTCCTGCTCCCTGACATACTCCCAAAACTCTTGATCTTTATTCTTTATGCCCACCACATTCCAGAATAGTATCTTTAGTTCATCCATCCCTTCCTGTAGTTTTCCCTTACTTTCCCTTTGTCCCCTTTGTTGTTCCTTTCCCTTTCCTTTGCTTCTTTGTCCGTTTCGCTGCCGCTTCGTCATCCTGCTTTCCTCTCTCCCTCCCGATTTTTTTAGTTTTTTGGTCTTTGTATATCCCTTCTATCTCCTAGCTCTTTCGCTCTCTCCACACGTATCTTTCTTCATCTATCTCCAATTTTGTATATCCTACCCATGCTTTTCTTCCCTCCGCTCTTATTTCCACCGCCCTGTTCCGTAATTCTTGTACACTCCTTTCTTCCCTTGTTAATATTCTGTTTCTCCTCCCATCTCTCCATTTCCATCACCACCTAGACGAGTTGGTATATATGGGCAGAGTGTTTACTGCAGATGGTACAATGGATGGCGAAATTGGACGAAGGGTTTATGCTGTAACAAAGGTGTCTGGAAGTATGACAATAATCAGAAACCAAAGCATGAGCCTAGCTGCGAAACGAGCAATCTATAATGGCGTGTTTATCCCGTCAGTACTGTATGGAAGTGAGACATGGGTATGGCAAAAAGGGCACGAAAGAAAAATAGATGCCGTGGGTATCAGATTCCTGAAAAGCGCATGTGATAATACGAGAAGAGATAAGATAAAGAATGAATGTATAATGGCGGAGTGTGGCCAGAAAAAGGCAATGATGTACAGATATAAAGGTAGTACATTACGTTGGTTTAGTCACATTAAGAGAATGAACAACGCAAGATTAACGAAGAAAATACATGTGGGTGAGGTTAGAGGTAAGGCTATGCCTAATAGGCCACGCAAAACTTGGCTGAATGTAGTAGAATGTATGATAAAAGAAAAATAAGGAGTTTTAAAAATAAAAGGACATGTCAGAGACAATATATGAATCTTGCGGAAGCTTGGGAGGTATGAAGAGGTAAGAAAGCATTGAGAAAGATTTGAATGAAACATAAATAAGAGGCAGGGATTGTTTTGCATACCCCGCAAGGGAGTAGCGTGAATGTTATGTTAAATTATGTTATTACGTTTTAAAATGAACAGATTGAATTATGCTATTTTTAAAATGGGGACGGCTTTGGAATTTTTTTTAAGTTGGCATCCAAAGTGTCCATTGGCGTCTAACTGACATAAAGGTTCAAACGTCTATCTGACATTTATGATTTATCAATACTTTTGTTTCTACGATGTTTCCTAATTACATTACGGCACTAACTTTTATCTTTTAATCTCCACTTTGTAAGTTGAATGTCGTGTGTTGTTCCGCACAAGATATTCCTTAAGATCAATTACCATATCATGAAAGTCAGACTATGCTACATTAATAAAACATTTAAGTATAAATTAATCGCGTCATATAATCTTCTATACAACCACAGACATCTATTTTATTAATTAGAGAACAAAATCAAGTACACACTTGTCTATTTAAAACCGTTTCTAACAGTATGTTTTGTGCTTAAACGTTGTTAATTAGTTATTCAAAAATGTTGCGTCAAAAATTCTTTAGTAAATGTCACACTGGTTTTTCCACTCAGCGAGTAATTGAGGCCTCTGCTAATAATGAAAAGAATATAGCTAAACTAGGTGAAAAACCTGATTTAAAAATAATACTTTTAGGAATACCTGGAAAACATAAAACAAATCTTGCCGACAAAATTGCGTCCGAATTTAACTTCACTCATTTAGCAGTGCCAAAAGTAATTTCAGGGCGTTCCAGAGAAGGTACTATTGTGAGTAAAATTCTAAAAATTACACGAAATCTTAACCTCCAAATACCAGATAGTTATGTTGTTAAGTTTGTCACAAACGAAATATTGTTATTAAAAAATCAATCACTTGTGATTAGTGGATTTCCATCTTCTCTAGCTCAAGCGCATTTATTTTGGAAACAGATTCACTTAGATATGGTAATTGATACAGCATATTCTGATGAGGACTACACAAGAATATTGTTAGGAGAATCACAAGGCTTAGTACCTGAAAATGCCGAAAGATTAAGAGTGCATAATATAAAAAATGTAGTAAAAAGGTATAGAAGAAAAATTGCACCTATATTAAAGTATTTCGAAAAAGAAAATGTGTTACATAGAATTTCAGGATCTTCAGAGGTAGAAATGTGGGGTCAAATAGAACAAAAAATATCGTCTTGGGAACAACCATTAAAGAATGTGTGACAGTTTGTGTATACAATTCAAAGTAGTTATATTACTATGCACTAAACCAATAAAATTATTCTGTATATTACTTGTCAATTCTTTTGAGAAAGTTTTGGTTCTTCAAAATTGGTTTTTGGCAATAGTCCATAGAGACCTACACACGACTATCTAGATGGTTTGTAAGTTTTAAAGCATGCATTGAATAACACTCTAAGGAACGAAACTTGTATGTCAGTGGTAATATGTAGCGAGTATCATTCAGAATGATTTCGGTTGTCACTACCATCCATTTTACAGGAACATTTTCTTTTTTTTATACAGATAAATCGGCATAATCATGGTTTATATACATAGTGTGTCCACGTTCTGATAAATTTCTTTTGACCTTACCCTAACACATCCTCATTCCCGCCATGTGGCCCAATGAGGTGTGAAAGTCACCCAGGGACTGTCACTTCGGTAAGTGAGAAAATTAAGCATGTAATTTCCTTTACACGGTTTCTCACTACAGTGGGGCAAAATACCAAAAAACGTGGCATTAAGTGAGAAAATCAAATGCTATATTTATTGTGTACTTTATGTTATTTACACACATAGTGAACACTCCCGTGCATGCTGAGAATATTGGTCCCTTCCTCAGCTCCCTCTCCAAAGCCATTTAGCACACTTCATTTGTTACGCATTATTCGAGGAGTCAATATAGTCCGTTGATACCCGCAATCAACTACTAGTTAGGTGCAGTTATTTTGTGTACTTTAATTTAATTCAAGCATAAATTATGGAGGCTTCGTCTTCAGATAAGTAGTAATATTTATACATATTTGCAAAAGTAAGTAACCAAAGGTTACGTCATGTATACTGCGTTAAAGAGGCCCTCATAAAATAAGTACTTATTCTTGTTTTCTTCGAAATAGCAAGGTATTTGATAATGTTCCTAGCCTAACCCTGCTGCTGCTGTAATTCTTTTAAATACTCTTACTATTCCTTAATATAATATCGACTTAAATGTTTGCTCGAAATTGCTCGAATTTTTTTTTTTGATATAATAACATTTTATGGGTATTTCTAATTTCATCCATAATTCTTTATTTTGTTACAGGTGCAAGCTCCCACTGAATATTTATAACAAGAAAAGAGCTTCTTGATATTATGAAAAAATCTGACATCAAGGACTTTGGAAGAAAAATTTAACTTTTAGAGGTCGAAATTGTTTAAGTAAGGTAAATGACTCCAGTGGAATTAAAAAAAACTTAGTATAAATCACGTTGGACGAAATCCTGTCGAATAGATGAAAGGTTTCAGGAGAATAATAAAGAATGGCTACAAACGGCTATTTCATTTCCTAAAAAACCTGGAGTTAGACGTGGACGCCTAGAAGACAATTTCGAGTCCAGCTCTGAACGGACAAAACGACTCGAGGCAAAGAGACTACGTTATTCTACTACAATTTCGATGTTGTCATGCGCTACACAAATGAGTTTGGGGTCAAAAGTTTGTACAGATGCTTCCAAACTCCATAAATACATCACAGCAACTTCTTCAAGGCAGCCAGCAAATATATAGACGCATACAACAGGACATTAGAATTACAACCAGAATCTGTGTGGGTAAGACGCTCTTGCAGTATTAATTGACAGAAGGTCATCTATACACCAGTACGAAGGAGTCAGGGCAAGCGTATCTGATACGTTACCTTCATATGAGATGTTCCACGCAGTTAAAAGGTTTTGGTATCCCGACAATGTCAAAAAAACAGAAACTTCAGCAAATTTGCTTTTACGGGATTTAATTAATCATACCATTCAGAGATTATAAGTATTGAAGATGTATTTACAACACATATCAAGGATTCTGTGCTGAATAATTTAACGCTCTACAGTAAGTGGAGTTTTGATGGCTCATCCGTACATAGTTCTTATAAACAAGCTTTTCATAGACCTGAGGCTACAAAAGTGATTTGGCAAGATCCGCATCCTGCATCAACTGTATATTATCAACATCTGAAAATTGAATTTCTGAAAGTCTCCGCAACTTTCACTTGCATAAAAGTTAAGAGTTGGTATTGAAATTCCTGGATAAGAGTTCAAGATAAAGGTTTGGAAGTAAGCCATAGATTCATATTTGCAATGGTAGATGGAAAAGTCTGCAACGCGCTTACTGATACTTCGTCCACTCAGAATTGTTTTATGCATGGTTCAATATCTAAATCATTTAACAACATTAACGATACGATCGGCAGAGGTACTAAATCGACTACTTGGAGTTTGGCTTATCAGTATTGCATAGATGGATTCGCATGTTCGAATGTGGACTAATTGTTGTTACTCCTAAGCCAGGATTCGGGAATGCCAACGACGGAAATACTGCAAGGAGATTTTATAGGAATGCAGAGTTGGCAGCAGAAATAACAAATGTTGACGTAGAGTTGACCAAAACAATTCATATAATAATGATAGTTGTGGCTAGTGGTTGTTACATAGATGTGGAAAAACTTAGGCTCCTTGTTCACGACACTGCCAGGTATTTTGTAGCACTCTATCTCTTGTAAAACACACCGCCAACTGTGCAGACATATCTTATACATGGCACCGAAATGATGTCTTCGGCCTCGCTGCCTATCGGTCAATTGGTTGAGGAAGCCCAAAAAGCATGAAATAAGAACTTCAAACGATATAGGGAGCTTAACTCAAGAAAGCGCAGCAGATTACAAACCAATGAAGATATTTTCCACTTTCTTTTAATAACCCGTTCATCACACACAAATACAATATAAAAATAAAAAAAATTGGAAACTTGCCGAAGGAAGCCATTCGCTTTTTCAACCTCCTAGTGTGGCTGATGATGATGGTGACACTGAAGAAAATGATGAAGACACGACTTCTTATGATTTTGACTCATACTTTATTACGTGAGTTTATAATTGATTACTGTTTACTTTTGTTATGAATAAATGACTTAATTTTGTTATATTCTTTTTGGTTATATTTAGTAGATTACAGGTGCAGCAACACCCTTTCAGACTTTCTTGCAAGGGTTAGTAATTAAGTCATAAATCTTAGTACCACGACACTGACTATTCCAACCGATCATCAAGCCTAGCAGCGTCATGAAGAATTAATTGCTAGGAGGGTTTTCCCTTCACTTAATTCCGTCGCCATTTTGTGGCACTTGCTCACAGATCCTCATTCTCAATCAGTTGCAAGCATCCTATTTTATTTCCTTCGTTATGATCTGAAGCAGGTTACTTCCTAGAAAACGTCTATTTACTCGGGCTAAATAAAATAAAACCGGAAATTTGTCATCACAGCTTTAATGACAACTTTTGTGGTATCTTGCCCCACTGTGGTGTTTGGTCAAAATTAAACATTTGCTATTTAAAAAAGAATGTAAACTTGCGTTTTAAAGTTTGTGAATGACAAACTTGTCGAAGGTATGTACGTCTAAAAGTAGATCCATTAGATCCATTAGCTAAGGTACGATCATCAGCAATTGACCTCTGACGATGAGAGGCCGCCTTTTTGAAATTGACACCGAATACGTGAACTTTTTTTTGTAATACAATTGGATACCTTTTAATAAACTTTTACAATCTTCCAATAGGTCAACATCATTTATAACACTCAAACGGTGCGAGTGGACATTGCAAACCAATAATAACAAAAAAATTAAGATCCAACATTCTATTTTGGAGCCTATGATTTACAAACTATTTAACATATCCTGATAACACACTGAGTCTTATATTATGATTTGCACAATTAGAAAATTAAGTTTTCCACTTCATATCAAGTGTTTGGTTTTATTCTTGTTCTACCTACCCCAACAAATAATATACGGTAACTCATCTGGTATCACCGACCTGAACAACAAAGACGCTTGATAATTTTGGCCGCCCAACATCCAGGTATCGATCATTACTTTGTTCTCGTGCATTTTAAATTTTGAGTTAATGTTCATGTCCGTACCCAAGCTCAGTCGAATTAATTTAACCACTGTGCTACCCAATACTAATAAAAATAGGAGCCTAATTTACAAACTATCTAACCCATCATGTCTTATAAGTGTTTACAGCTAACTAAATCTAAACCTTATATTATTATTTACTCAGAAAATTTCACAATTCATTGCAAATATTTGATTTTATGCTTGTTCTACTCAAACAAAGAGTAATAGGGCGATGCCAGATGAGTCACTGTCTGGTATTGCACACAAAAAAAAAAGATGTTACGTAATTATCGCCGCCCAACGTACAAGTCTGGGCCGTTATTTTGTCTACCTTGCACTGATTGTAACAATCAGTCAACTAAAATGAAGCTAATTGCAACATACAACCGATTAAGTAAAAATTTAAATAAAAAGTTAACACCGACCGACCGCATAGAACGCAATTTCCTCTCTCGTCGACAGCCTTAATCAATCAACATCTAAGTTACAACATACCATACCATACATTTTAGCACATACCAATGTTACAGCCAATATTCCCACTAACACCCTCATAAACCGAAAATATTTCGGACATTCAAATATTTCCCCACCGTCCCAGCTAAATTTACTTTCACATTTTAACTTTTCCGCTTGTAAACCTTGGTATCCCTGGAACTTGAAGTTGAACTGTTTAATAGCGCAATAGAATTGATTACTGGTTCTGCTTAAGGGACTAACTCACCTATTGTCAAAATTTGGTAGCGCATGTGAGGGTCGCTTTACTTTCAGTATTCTACGAATATCGCTTTTGGTAAATATGCAGTCAAACGCAGAGACTACTCAACAAATCAACTAAAGCCGGTAAGATAAAAGAACGAAACCATTCAACAATCATTCGTTTTCTATACATTCTACTCTATTTCTCTGTTGCAAAATTGAAGACATCGGCAAGCAAACTACGCGCTATCGTCTACTTCCTGGTACAAATTGTCTATCGACTTTAGCCAAACTTTACCAAAAGTCTCGAACGTCTGGTAAGGTGTGCCTCATCCCAAGTTTTCTTGAAATAAGCTTGTAACAAGCTTAGAACGTGTTGTTAATAATTCACCTCTCTGTAGGCAACTAACGTGCATTTCGTGCCATGTGTGCTGCATATCATATCTGCATAAAACATAATTTGCTTATTTAAAGTGGAGCCTTCCACGCAGATCGTTTGCACATTCAGTTTCATACATGTTCATGCGCAAAGGCCTTTTGGAGGCGTCGTTTTTTGTGCGATACTGAAAGGTAGTAGAACATCCTTTTCTGTTCTGTTAAATATTTTGTAAAAAAGGTGCTATATAATTTGTATGGTAAGTTATTTTAAACTATTATATAAAAGTTTGAGATGTTTGCATTTCAGACACTTTCACTTTCACATCTACTTTCTATTTTTACTTTAACTTCACCTTTAATGTTACGTTTTACACGTTTATAAACATCTACGCAATTAATTATTTTACCATTAATCCAATTTACGGTATTAGTGCGATTAATCAAGAGTGAGATTTATTCATTTGGGAATTATAAGTCATACCTATCCAGATTTATTTCAACCTTGAAGTAATATTACGCAACAATTTCCAAAACGCTGAACCAGCATGCAGCCGTTTCGTTATCTAAGGTGTGACCAACAATAAGGTATTCTGATTCGATAAGTTTATGAACCTGACCCACTTTAATCTACGACTGAGCATAAGTCACAAAATCTTCTAGTTATTACCCAAACTTTTAAGTAGCTAAAATTTGTAGCCATGGGTGTAGAAGTATACTTATAGGACTTTAAGGGTTGTACAAACTGGTTAAGTGGAACTAATGAAATGTTCGTGAAAAGTCCGCAATTTAAATCTTTTTCCAAAAAAAATTTTCTGATACAGACGTAAAAAGATTACTAGATTTTCTACCTAATCTTAGGTATTTGGCACACAGGGTGAAGCACCAGTGATGCAATTTGGCTTGCGAGTGACTAAACCTAACTGAGTTCTTTCGGGAAATTTGCAAAAGGTATTATTATTATTAAAACAAAATTTATCCTCATAAAAATAATTAAATAAGCAGAATAATTGCAAATACCAATGTCAAATTTTAGCGATACATAACGTATTCTGTAGTGCCTTCTAATACGTTCATATTGAGAATAGGCAGCATTATAAAAATAGCAATAATTTATGTGAAGACGTTGAAACCGTTATGTCAGATAGAGTTTAATAGAACTTTTAAACAAAATACTAAAACTGATCTCTGCTATAGACAATTTTCTTATAACCTTTTTAGTTGTATTCAAAGGTTAATAATGATCAGTTGACAAATTTCTGCAATTTACAAGTTTAGTACATTTTGGGTAAAGTTCAAGTTAAAAACTTGCCACGCACAGGCCAATTAACTGCCCATTTATTATTTATATTTCTAAAGTGCTTTCTATTTCTTGTTGACGAAAAGGTAATATTGGTCTACTTCGCTTACTATGATTTCGAATTGTCCGTTTATCTCTTTTACTAGGACAAAGTGCGGATTATAGTTGACACTACTAGTTGTATCTTCAAACTTGCCTGCCATGCATTCCGCCAACTTTGTGAGACTGTAGAATAATATGGTGTTATAATTTAGTACCGATGTATGAGACGTAATAGTTTTACCCATTATAGAGCGAATTTTACTCCACATTGTTTATACAGGTGTATCTGAAATAAGGGATCCTGTATATCATTCACAGGTTCCTTTTTTGATTTCTCTATTGTAATGCGCCCTTACTTTTAGCGCCAAATGTAATGACCCCTTCTTTCTCTAGTTTATCTCTACCAGGTGATCTACGTTTCGGTGCTACTTATGTAAGAATTGCGCCCTTCTGGTTTGGTAACCCAACGCGGTTTTACTTTGCCTCGGCTTTGCTCAATCGGGTTTATTTTATAAACGGGGTGTGGTTCGTAATAAGTACAGGATGGGCTTAACACTGTCACCTTAAATAAAAATTGTAAAGCATTTTTAACACGTATATTAGCAAATATTTACAATAAAATAAAATCAAACAAAGGTAATTAACAAAAGGTGTATCGGAGAATCTCTTGGTCCGTGTCCTGGGGGTCACTGGGTACGAAGTCGCTTCTGTGAACAAAAGATAGTATTTTACATCTATTCCTTACCTAAGAGATACAAATTTAAGTTACGGTCCTGCATGTACAGTAGCGCGAGTGTTATGCTCGCTGCAGTGGTTGATCGAAGCGCCAGCGCAATGAACTTGAACCGTTTGAGAAAATCGATATCGTGTTTATACGTTAGTAACTCTGGAGCGCTGAAGCAAGGATGTTCTACTCCCTGGAAGTAATACACGCGAAATGCACGTATACAAACGCGAGGTATTGGGACGATCTTTCTTTAATTATTACGGGTTTAATGCAGACAATTAGATTGTTTATCTAACTAAATGAATTACTGGTCTCTGTACTAAGTTTAATTATTGATAATTAAACAAGGGAACGAAATACTTAATATTACTTTAATCGGTTTACGTAAAGATCTAATAATCTACGTACTCTTTAATTTATTTACAAACGTTCTCGCACCAGGTATTTACGATGGTTATATTGACTACTAATTTATACTATAGGTTATGGAGGTATTCCTCTGCAATTCAAAGACACCGTGTATGGTTATTACGTGTTATCTGTATGTAGTAAGTGTGTGAGTTTCGAGCGGATTTCAGTAATGTCCAGAAGACGAAGGCGACGGCCTGTCTTTACTGTATATACTGAGAGAAAGGTCGTAGGTCTTTACAGCCCTGTAACAACCCTTCACCCTCAAGTGTTTTTGCGAGATCCGGCGGGGGTTACCCCTGCGTTTCTCTAGGTATACTTTGTGGTGGAGAGTGACGATGGGATCTACCCTGCGTGCTACTCTAGGTGTTAGTGTAGTTGGTATTACGGCGGGGGTTACCCCTGCGTACTACTCTAGGTATACTTGGTGTAGTATAACTCCTGGAGCTCAGCCCGGAAGTATTTACGGTCTGTAGTGTTTGAGTGTAAATTGTCAGAATGTATAACTTTACAACTTACGTGTCTATTAAATAGCAGTACAGAATTGAACTTTAGGTTGCCCGATCGCGACGGACTCTTCGTCGACGAACAACAAGTCGGTGCTTACTCTAAGCAAACGGAGCGGCTGCGGCTACTGGTTTCTGGAACGGTCAACGGTACGGTGGCGGTGCAGGATATCGGCTTAACTTGAATCTACGGAGATTCTACTTCTACTTACTGCAGGAGTACAGGAGTACAGTAGTATGCGCGTCGCGAGTTTATAAAGGTGCATCCGTGGGCGGCCTCGCGGCTACCGTGCGGGGAATGCCATTATGCGATTGGTTAAAATCGTTCTGACGTGCAGAAACTTACGGTTTCTTAGAACTACACGTCAGCGGTGATGAATAAATTATTCGTTGTGCAATATCGCGTAAACTTATGAAATCGTACATACAGGATGGTCCATACATAATTTATTCTAAAACATATAAGTACAAGACTCTGGTTCTTTACATACCACCCTTTCCTCCTCTTGCGAAAGATCCGTCCTCTTGACCTTCACTCTCCCGCCATCAGGCAAGATGACGCTGACGCGGCGGCGATTGCGTCGCTGGCGGCGGTTCAGGCTTTCCGGGGGCGGTGGCATAAGGCGGGCCGGTTCGGGTATTTCCTGTATGTACAGGTCCTTATTCCTCCGGTGACCTCAATTGTCCGGCGCAAATGTTCCGGTGTGTCCGGTGTCTTGGGTCTACCGTCGGGTGGAGCCGGGGTGGCGACCAATAGTAGGCCGTATCTATACCGGACGGTCCTGGGGGCGGTGTATGAGGAGCAGGCGGCGGCGATCGGTCCCGGTCCGGAGAATTGCGACGCGTTACGAAGGCTGCTTCCAGGCCTTCGGTCCCGGGTATGCGGTATTGGTGTGGCTGCCAGGGCGAGATTCGTAAAGGGAGCTTTCGGCGGATGTAGGGTTTAAAGGGTGCCATGTTGTGGAAGATAGCACTTCGGCTTCTTTCTTTTTCTTTTATATGATTTCGAATACGCGGGTTTTTAATAGCCGTTAAACTTTCAACGTTACCATTGGTTGCTGGTCTAGTCTGATCGGTGACGTCAGTCGCATTCCTCAAATCTTTTACATGCGCTTCTCCCGCGCTTTTCCTACTACCGGGTTCTCGGAGCTCGACAATTACGGGCGATTTTATTTTATACACAAGGTAAGGACCGGCATACTTTTCGCTAATTTCGCGGAAAATTCTTTCGCTTTGCTTGACAGGTAATGTGTTTTACGATATACGAGATCTCCTTTGCGGGGGCGGTAGGCTCGGTGACGCAGGTTGTAATGATACCGTTGTACTTCAAAGGTCTTTGCTAATGAATCTCTAGCAAGTTCTTGTAGATCTTTAAGTACTTCATGTGTTGCGCTTGATCAGCTGCGGTTACGGCGGTTGCTTCTGTTGTCGGCGGTTGTTTCTGGGTTGACCATGCCCTAGGTGGTTCTAATTCTCCCGAGATTAAGTAAGGCAGGGGAGAAACCAGTTGATCCATGCTGTACGGTATTGATAGCGAAGGCTATTTCCGGCAGGTGAGCGTCCCACTCTCGCTGGTTGTTTCGCGTAAATTGTGCGATCATCGTCCCGATCACTTTATTGGTTCTTTCCACCGGGTTGGCATGCGGGGAGTATGGTGGAGTAGAACGATGGTTGATTCCATGCTCCTTCAAGAACGTGCGGAATAGTTTGCTGGTATATTGTGGGCCGTTATCAGAGATCAGGTGTCGGGGAGTTCCAAAGCGGTATATTATTTGTTCTCTTAACGCTTGGATAATCGGCGGACTGGTAGCGTTACGGAGCGGTTTAAGTTCGACCCACTTAGTTAACCGGTCTTGAAAAACTAACAGGAATTTATATCCTTTCTTGGAACGCGGCAGCGGTCCGATAAGGTCGGTACTTACATTATTCCACGGATGTCCAGGTCGCGAAAAGTACATTTCTCCTTGCGGCTTTTGCGTGCTACCTTTATAAGTCTGACAACTTATACACGTTTTCACGTATTTTATCACGTCGGATTTTATGGTGGGCCAGTAGTAATTGCGGTATATGCGGCATAGCGTTTTCGCAATTCCTAGGTGTCCTGCGGTGGGGACATCGTGACATTCTTCCAGGATATCTCGGCGTTTTTCTAGCGGTATACAAATTTTCCAACTAGGATGGCTTCCCATCTCTTTTTCGGGTGTCGGATCAGGGAATGATTTAAATAGTTGACCTTCCTCTATTTTATATCGTGGGTGTTGATCAGGGTGTTCTCGGACTTGTTGTATCAAGTATTTATACCACGGACAGGTTATTTCTTCGGTTTCCTCCACCTCTAATGGAGACAGGTCGGCTTTTACTTTATAATCCTCGTATAAGCGAGATAGCGCGTCGGCCACATTGTTCAGTGCCCCTTTACGGTACTCCACCTGGAAGTCGAACTGTTGTAGTTCCATTATCCAGCGGGCTAGACGGGATGTCGGTTTCTCTAGCGTGCGAAGCCACTTGAGACTTCTATGATCGGTTAACACAGTGAATTTATAACCCTCTAGGTAACTTTTTAGTTTTGTATGGACCATACTACGGCCAAACACTCTTGTTCAATCGTCGAGTAATTCCTTTCCGCGGGGTTCAATGCCCTGCTGATGTACGCTATCACTCGTTCATTCGGTGCTTGTCCTTGTGTTAGCACGGCTCCAATTCCGGTGGTACTGGCGTCGGTTTGTAATACAAAAGGTTGATTAAAATCCGGACAGGCTAATACCGGGGGGGCGGTCAATGCTTGTTTAATGGCTTCAAAGGCGTGATTTTGTGTGTCGGTCCACTGATATCTGGTGTTCTTTTTCAAGAGTTCGGTGAGCGGTTGACTTAGTTTCGCAAAGCCGCTAACATATTTGCGGTACCACGATGCCAGTCCCAAAATTGACGGAGTTGCTTAACGGTACGGGGAGCGGGTATTTGGATAATTGCGTCGATTTTGTCTGGATCAGGTAAAATTCCTTTTGCGGTGACGACGTGTCCCAAATATTTGAGTTGGGTCTGACAGAAGTAGCATTTGTCCGGTTGTAGTTGAAGTCCGTTATCACGTAGTCTCTTGAATACTTCCCGTAGGTTATGCAGGTGTTCTTGAAATGTTTTTCCCAGGACTATGATATCATCTAGATATACAAAAGCGCGTCCAATCAGTTCTGGACCAATAATAGAATCTAGGAATCTCTGGAATGTAGCAGGGGCGGAATGAAGTCCAAACGGTAGAACTTTGAATTGGTATAGTCCACGGCCCGGTACTGTAAAAGCGGTGATGGATTTACTTCCATCTTCTAGCGGAATTTGCCAGTATCCTTGTTTCAGGTCTAAGGTACTGATATAGCTTGCTTCTCGCAACTGGTCTAAGATGCCTTGAATATATGGTAACGGGTATGCATCTTTGATGGTGACCTGGTTAACTTTTCGAAAGTCGACGCAGAATCGATATGAACCAGTTGGTTTCTTAACCAACACTACGGGAGAACTCCACGGGCTGTGGGACGGTTCTATTATGTCCTCTGCGAGCATATTATCAACCTCTTGATTGATAAGTTCTTGCATTGCTGGATTGCGGGGATAGTATCGCTGTTTGATCGGTTTAGCATCGGGCACGAGTGTGATCTTATGTATAACATCTTTGGCTTTTCCTGTTACCTTTGTGAACTTCCTCATCTCGGTTTCCAGGAATTCATTTAACTCGGGCAGCTGGTCTACGTCTGGTCCATGTATTCCACTCAATCCTCCTTGTACGGAACTTTGCAAGGGGATACGTATTCCGGCGATTTCTAGTTGTTTCTGGTGTATGTGTAGAGTGGCCTGAAGGTGTTCCAGCGCGTCTAATCCAATCACAATGTCGGTGGACAGTTGGGGTATGTAATAGCCCGGTAACTGGAGAGTTTTCCTGCCTATCTTGGCGGGGAAAATGTACAAGCCGCGGGTTTCAGTCATGGAACTGTCGGCAAGACGTACAGTTGCAGCTTTTAGCGTGCTCGGATATATATGGTTGTTAATTAGTAAATTCTTTACTTTCTCGCCTATATATGTTCGGGATGCTCCGGTATCAATTAAAGCATTGATGGTTTTGTTAAAGACCATAATCTCGAGGAAGAGTCTATCATCATAGGAACGATCTAATCTTTTATCTGGTTTCCTTCGTGTAAACTGTGCTACGGTTTGTAGCCAAGTGGTCCACTCGCTGGCGGTTGTTTTGTTTCCAGGTGTAAGAGCCGGGGTAGTAAAAAGTTCCTGGTGTCCCTTTACCGGCGTCTGAAGTTTTCCGACCGCGGACAGGGGCAGTCGCGGGATAATACACCTTCTTTGCTGCATCTCGAGCAAAAAGCTTTAAACGGTTCTCTACACCTTTCTTTGAAGTGTCCGGTTTTTCCACATCTCCAACAGACGGTGGAGCGGTCATACGGGGTGGTGATAAGTGTTGGAACGGTTGTAGTGGTGTTGATTTCACGGGGACGGTGTGCTGGTGTGTCAGGTGCTGGTGTTAGACCACTAAAGTGTACCTTCTGGCGGTTTGGACTGGGAGACGGCGAGTGTGTCTTCGAAGGTAGCATTTCGAATTGGGTAGCCAACTCGAGAAGTTCGGTCAGGTCTTTAAAATCTCTCTGGCGGATGTAATATTTATATTCCACCCTCAGGTTGTCATACATACGTTGTAGTTGTCCTTCTCTCGACATGTTTCCATGGCGTCGCATTAAGGTCAGGACGGCGGTTACGTATTCCGTAGCTTTTTCTCGGGGTTTTTGCAATCTATTTCGGATTTCCTCCTCTAGTTGAAATTGATGTCGCGGTGGTAAAAATTGTATTTTAAAACTGACCAAGAAATCTTTCCAAGTCGTCCAGGATTGTTGATGGTTTCTGTACCATAACAGGGTGCTTTCCTTTAATAATTCCGGAAGGGCGAGTAATAGGTCACGGTCGGTGATGTTGTAGCAGGTTTGTAGTTCCTCTACTCTTTCCAAGAAAGATATCGGATCGCTGATACCGTCGTATTTCACACCCCATTTGCGTATTCTATCGCAAATATCGGCGCGTCTGGTTCCGGTAATGTCTAGGTGTTCCCCAGCTGGTGGTGGCGGTATCGGAGCGGTTAATGTTAGTCTTTCTGGTGTTAGTGTGGTTACTTGTCCTTCTCCGGTGCGTATGTATTTTATTATCCTGGCACGAAGTGCATCTACATTCCCTCCTGTCTCTAATTTATATTTCCTAGCTTCGGTTGCTAATTCATCCTTCTTGAGATGGTAAATCCATCCCACTCTTATGTCGGTATCTTCAGAGTCCCTCGGTATACTCATCCTGTAACAGACAGATTAGTGTCTCTGGAAAACAAAAATATGTGATTACTGGTACTTCTGCGGTCCTTTTGGAATCTGTAAACGGAAAATTATTTAAGGTGTTCAGTGTTTTTCGAGCCCCACGTTTAGGTGTCATATGTAATGCGCCCTTACTTTTAGCGCCAAATGTAATGACCCCTTCTTTCTCTAGTTTATCTCTACCAGGTGATCTACGTTTCGGTGCTACTTATGTAAGAATTGCGCCCTTCTGGTTTGGTAACCCAACGCGGTTTTACTTTGCCTCGGCTTTGCTCAATCGGGTTTATTTTATAAACGGGGTGTGGTTCGTAATAAGTACAGGATGGGCTTAACACTGTCACCTTAAATAAAAATTGTAAAGCATTTTTAACACGTATATTAGCAAATATTTACAATAAAATAAAATCAAACAAAGGTAATTAACAAAGGTGTATCGGAGAATCTCTTGGTCCGTGTCCTGGGGTCACTGGGTACGAAGTCGCTTCTGTGAACAAAAGATAGTATTTTTACATCTATTCCTTACCTAAGAGATACAAATTTAAGTTACGGTCCTGCATGTACAGTAGCGCGAGTGTTATGCTCGCTGCAGTGGTTGATCGAAGCGCCAGCGCAATGAACTTGAACCGTTTGAGAAAATCGATATCGTGTTTATACGTTAGTAACTCTGGAGCGCTGAAGCAAGGATGTTCTACTCCCTGGAAGTAATACACGCGAAATGCACGTATACAAACGCGAGGTATTGGGACGATCTTTCTTTAATTATTACGGGTTTAATGCAGACAATTAGATTGTTTATCTAACTAAATGAATTACTGGTCTCTGTACTAAGTTTAATTATTGATAATTAAACAAGGGAACGAAATACTTAATATTACTTTAATCGGTTTACGTAAAGATCTAATAATCTACGTACTCTTTAATTTATTTACAAACGTTCTCGCACCAGGTATTTACGATGGTTATATTGACTACTAATTTATACTATAGGTTATGGAGGTATTCCTCTGCAATTCAAAGACACCGTGTATGGTTATTACGTGTTATCTGTATGTAGTAAGTGTGTGAGTTTCGAGCGGGATTTCAGTAATGTCCAGAAGACGAAGGCGACGGCCTGTCTTTACTGTATATACTGAGAGAAAGGTCGTAGGTCTTTACAGCCCTGTAACAACCCTTCACCCTCAAGTGTTTTTGCGAGATCCGGCGGGGGTTACCCCTGCGTTTCTCTAGGTATACTTTGTGGTGGAGAGTGACGATGGGATCTACCCTGCGTGCTACTCTAGGTGTTAGTGTAGTTGGTATTACGGCGGGGGTTACCCCTGCGTACTACTCTAGGTATACTTGGTGTAGTATAACTCCTGGAGCTCAGCCCGGAAGTATTTACGGTCTGTAGTGTTTGAGTGTAAATTGTCAGAATGTATAACTTTACAACTTACGTGTCTATTAAATAGCAGTACAGAATTGAACTTTAGGTTGCCCGATCGCGACGGACTCTTCGTCGACGAACAACAAGTCGGTGCTTACTCTAAGCAAACGGAGCGGCTGCGGCTACTGGTTTCTGGAACGGTCAACGGTACGGTGGCGGTGCAGGATATCGGCTTAACTTGAATCTACGGAGATTCTACTTCTACTTACTGCAGGAGTACAGGAGTACAGTAGTATGCGCGTCGCGAGTTTATAAAGGTGCATCCGTGGGCGGCCTCGCGGCTACCGTGCGGGGAATGCCATTATGCGATTGGTTAAAATCGTTCTGACGTGCAGAAACTTACGGTTTCTTAGAACTACACGTCAGCGGTGATGAATAAATTATTCGTTGTGCAATATCGCGTAAACTTATGAAATAGTACATACAGGATGGTCCATACATAATTTATTCTAAAACATATAAGTACAAGACTCTGGTTCTTTACACTATAGTTCTTGCTATTTCTCGTGGAGTGTGTATCCGTATAGTTTTGTTTTCACATAGGGAACTGGTAATTAAGCCGTCTCTAAGATCGTACTTTACTACTTCATGTATGTCGCATTCATATTTGGTTATCTGTCCAGATGTCAATCTACCAAATTTTCTCCAACTTGCTTTATGAGGTTGCGATCTGTTAATTATTGGAGTGATTCGAGTGCCACTTGTAAGTTCAATTTGTATTGGAAGATGGTCGCTTATGGTGATATATTCCAATATATATCGTCGTAATAGTGGAGCTGTTTAGGCCGACAGGTCAATTGGAAACAGAAGTTGTTAGTAGCGGAGCTAAGTTAAGTACCTTCCCCGCCGTTTAAAATAGATAAAGTTTTTCTCGCCGAGGAGTCAATTAACACCTCTGGTTCTAGGACATCCATAATATGGATTTTGTGAGTTTAAATCATCAGTAATTAAGTATGGCGTTTTGAATTGACCCTTAGATCAAATGGAATCGATTAAACCTATAAACAAAAAAAAAATTATTATATCAACATAACAAACACATATATTTAGTGATGTAATAAAATCAGATAATTAATAAATAACGATACTAGGCAAAGTTTTTCCTAGATACAATTATTTAACAAATGGTAAACCTTTCATCACTAATCATATGCCGCTTATCATTTAATTAATATGCCGTCTCGTCCACAATCGGTAGATTAAAAGGAGGGTTCAATTATATTGAATTTTAAATTGGTAACTCACCTGAAACGCCGCTTGTCACTCAACCGCTTAGTTATTTTCACTTATGCCTATTAATAAAAAATTATGTAAAAATTTAGATATATAATTAAATGAAATCTCGGCACCATGTTATCTTTAAATCAGGAAAATAACAAAACCTATTTAATGAACATTAAAAGCATTCTAATAATAACCAATAATAACAATATGCAAAAATGTATTTACCAAAATTATGGATAGTAGGAGAGGTACTAAAGGTTTTAAAGCTAAGCTTAATAGATATAAAATTTACCACAAAAAATTCCTCAGCAGTATTTTCTATAGACAGCTTCCTGTGATTAAATACGGAGGCGGAACGGTCAATACAGATGAAAGCATTTTTACTTCTCTTTCTTATTCTGGATGTTTTATTGAATTAAACTTGCATTTTAATATTATATTATTATTTTTTTCCAAAGAGAAACTTGGGTAAATAAGTTACTTAATAGCCATTTGTAATATAAGTGTTTAAAAATTAAAAGGTGGTGAAAATATAGTGCCACCTAACGTTTAAATTAATGTGCCACATAACGTGCCACCTAAACGTGCCTAAAAAATCAAACAAATGCTTAGTTTAAACTATACTGAATTAAAAAATTACTCACCATCAAAATTTCGTGATGGCACGAATATAAAAAATTAATTAAAAATCATCTTATTGCGGTTAATATTCAGCATTAACTGAATTACTCAAAAGCTTTCTGAATCAACCAAGTACAATAGTTTTCTTGCGTTGCGCTGTTACATAATATCAATCCAATTTTTTAAAGAGAGGGAATTAAAACTATTTATGTAGTACACACAAAAGATTTGTTATATGAAGTGCAAATTAAGTTGCCAGTTTTCAATTTTATATGAAAATAATTAAAAATTCCTCTAATTTTACGCCAAATAAATTAATGATCTTAGATTAATGTATTTTTTAATACAACCCCCAAAAAAGGTTGTTACAAACCATACATGCCTTAGTACAAATGTGCTTTCTGAAAAGTGATAAAAAATACTTTTAACATTGGGTATATTTCAGAAATGACATTATGTATCAAACTGAAAATTGGAACAAGTCCACTTCGGAGGGAGCTGAATATTCTCAGTTTATGAACAATATTGTATATTGTAGAGCGCGATGTCGACAGACTTTTTCCTATGCTTCAGTCATATTTTTCTTATGATCAACACTTTCGTTTCTGCGGGTAAAGTGTATGATGGAGGAACCAATTTAACATAAAAAAAGGTGTACTTGTTTCATATCCACAAAGCGTTTTCAAGAAAAACGCACCTAAACATTTTAAATGACTAATTTAAAGCTTGTCACGAAATACGCCCAGAAGAAAAATATGACAGAAACATCCGAAAAAAATCTGTCGACAGCGTTCTCTACAATATGCAGTATGGCTCATAAACTGAGAATATTCAGCTTCCTGTTGTGATTTTGTTTACCTGTATATTTAGGCTTAGTTTGTGTAGGACCAGGCGGTGGCCTGATTTGTGAGGGGTGCATATCTCTGTTGGACATTATGCAGTCTATCGTTGACGGTTATCCCATAGAGATATACCAGGTGATTTTGTACTGTGGCTTACGTTCGTAGAAAGTCTTGTAAAGGTTGGTAGAAGTTCTGCACTTCTTCTAATAGTTTACTCTCGTCAGGGCATATACACTATAAATGTGAAGTTTGTCTTTGTCCACGTTTATTTCTACCGATATTATTCTTTCGTTAATATAAGATATTTCCAATATATTTTGTACATACTTGTTGATTAGTGTTCCTATACCTGCTGAGGCTCTTTATATAACTTAACCTAACCTTCACGACATTCTCTTGCGGGGTAGGCACAACAATCCCCGCCTCTTATTTATTTTTCATTCACAATCTTTCTCCACGCTTTCCTATCTACACGCATACCTCCCTAGCTTCCGCAAGATTCATACATTGTCTCTGGCATGCCCTTTTATTTTTAAAACTACTGATCTTTCTTTTCTTCATCATACATTCCACTACATTCAGCCAAGTTTTACGAGGCCTTCCAAGCCCGGTCTTTCTTCTAACCGCACCTACATATATCTGTTTCTTTAATCTTGCGTTGTTCGTTCTCTCAATGTGATCAAACCAACGTAATGTACTACTTTTATATCTATTCATCATCATCTTTTCCTCACCGTACTCCGTCATTATGCATTCATTTCTTCTCGTTTTACCACATGCGCTTCTCAGAAATCTCATACCCACGGCATTTATTTTTCTTTCTTGCTTTTTTTGACATACCCATGTGTCACTTTCATACAGTACTGACGGGACGAACACGCCATTATAGATAGCTCGTTTCACAGCTAGGCGCATGCTTTCATTTCTCATTATCGTCCATACACTTCAAATCACTTTCCTTCCAGCATTGACCCTTCGTCCAATCCCTCCCTCCATTGTACCATCCGCAGTAAACATGCTACCGAGATGTACCAGCTCGTCCACTTGATTCACAATTTCATCTTGCAGAGTAAATACTCTACTTTCCATATTCCTGATTGAACATCACAATCTTAGCTGTGTTCACGTTTACCTTTAGGACCATGCTCTCACAGACTGTATCAAACTTCCTACGGTTTGCAGCTCATCCGCACTGTCACTTAATAAGACTGTGTCATCTGCATACACCAGAAGTCGTAAATTTACGTGACCAACCGTTACACCATTTGTATCGGCACATGCTTGTGTAACATATTTATCCATGTATACATTGAACAAGCACGGTGACATCACACAGCCTTGTCGCACTCCTTGCTCATTATTAAAGTATTCACTCACACCTCCTCTCACCCTAACACATGCCCGACTACCGTTGTATTCTGCCCTTATTCCAATTATTAGACCTTCACTTACGCCATATTTATTTAATATTTCCAACAGCTTCTCCCTATTAACTCTGTCGTATGGTTTCTCCAGATCTACAAATGCACAGTACAACCTCCTTTTTACCCTTAAACACTTTTCCATCACCTGCAGAGGAACAACCATCTGATCGACACATCCTCTCCTTGGAATGAAGCCACCTTGCGCATCCCAAATCTTAGTTTGTGTAGTTTATCTTACTCTATCAATCAGTATTCTTCCAAACGCTTTACCAGGTACTCTGAGCAAACTTATTCCTCTGTAGTTCTTACAATCTTACAATCACTCTTTTTTCCCTTACCGTTATACAGTGGTACAATTATCGCGCTCTTCCAATCCCTAGGCATCTTTCCTCACATAATACATACATTGAATAATTCACACAATCTTAGTATGAGCTTTGCACCACCATATTGTAGTATTTCTCCAGTGATTTCATCTACGCCTGCTCCCTTGCCGTTTTTCAACCTTCATACCATTTTATCAACCTCATTTATCCCAGTATCCTTCTCAGTTTCATTCATCATTCCTTCTATATTCGCCTTATTTAACCCTTCAGTCTTACCTGCCTCACTACTGTACAGCTTTCCGAAATATTCTTGCCAGCAATTCCTCGCTTCACAATTGCTCCAAACTATTTCGTTGCTAATATTCATCACTCCTGCAGCGTTCTGTTTTGGACCACGTTTTGTACTTTTGACCCATTTCCAGAAGTGTTGTTTGTTTCCCTCAATGTCATTCTGCATTTTCTCTCCTTCCACAGCCATCACTTCCTCTTTACTTATTCTCACTGTCTCCTTCGCTTCTTTGTTTCTATACACCTTATACAATCGCTTCTTTTCAGTCTCATTTTTTGCAGCAGTCACTGCCACCTTTTTTCTTACACACTGCCTCATTTCAACAAGCACGTTTTTTCTGTGTACCTACAGTCGCTCTTCCGCATATTCGCAAGGTACAATTGACAACAGAGTTTTTCAAGCTTATCCATGCACTTTCAACGTCAGTGTCTTTTATTTGTTCGTTCGACACTGTTTCATTCACATTTAACTCTTTACTCACAGCATCTCTTTATTTCATTCTCGCACCATTATCCACTAATTTGTCAACCCTAATTCTGGACGTTCGCACAACGTTTGCTTTCCTTCTCCAGATCTACTTTTGCCCTAAACACACTCTCGGTACAACCAAAAAGAGGTCCGATCCACACTCGGATCCGCGCATTACTTTTGTGTCTTTCAGCAGGTTTCTAAGCCGTTCATCATACACTATCAAGTTTATCATACTTTTAGATTTGCCATGTACTATTATGCACATTTTTATGTTTAAACCACTTATTGGATACAAACAGGCATCTCTCCACACAGATGTTCAGCAGGTGTTCACCATTCTCATTGACTCTTTGGTCTCCGAACTTTCCTAGAACGAGTTCACTATGTTCTTTCTGTATACCCACCCATCCGTTCATATACCCACTATCATCACTCTTTCGTTTGGCTTACATACGTTCAACACCTTCTCTACTTCATTATTCCAGAAGTTCTCGCGCACCTGTCTCTTTCTCCATTCACCGATGCATAGCATGCAATGAGAAAAATTCTTCGAAGCTCCCCTTTCATTCTAACCCATACATATATGTATATATATATATATATATATATATATATATATATCTTTCCCACTGTATATTAGTGTGTCGCCTTACCCTTCTTCTTTGTTTCCGAAAGTGCGCAGAAATCGATGGCATATTCGTTCATCTCATGTAATACCTCCCGCTCCTTTCCGTTCCAGGTTAGAATGTTATAGCATGCACATTTTAATGCATTTTTTCTCCATTTTTGTTTCTGTAGTTGTATTTAGGATACTATATTTATCTTTGACCTTATTCTCGCTGGTTTCGTCATCATGTAATCGGTCCAGTTCCGAGGCTGTTTATTATTGATTCTGTGAGTATCACTAGGTTGCATCTACAAGTCAGTTGTTAGCCCGATTTGTGACCGGCAACAGTACCGCTATTACTCAATCCACTCAGCGATGCATAAAAGGCTATTTTTGTACAACATTCTAATAGCGGTTAAGTTGCGCAATGGAATTTTAATTTATGAAAAAAATGATTTAAAAAAAAAGTTTGTAAAAAGTAACAAAAATTTGTATAAAATTCGCGTATCGGGACCAAAAGAGTACAAAAATAAAAAAGTTGCAATTCACTACAAAAACTTGAATCCAGTGTGTAATGTGGAGTCCATCTGCTATTGAAGAAAATAGCTAGAGAACTCGCTGTATATAATCCGCTTAGCTTGTGTAAGTTACATCGTTCGTTCCGTAAAATTGTATATAAGTAATTAGAGTATCAGATCGCGGTGTAAAATTAGGTTTACGCAATTATATTAACCACCACTTTGGTTTATATTAACCAAAGTGGTGCAGCAATCAAGGAATCAGCACCGACTTATCCAGCTTTCCGAATTGTTACGGAGTGTTTGACTAAAAGCATTCGACAGTAGTTACGTTCTCGAGAGGGCCGCAGGAGATTAACCGTCACCATCGTCAGTACCCACCCAGTAGGCAGTATAAAAAAAAGGGATAGTTCAGGACGGTCATTGATGTGTAACTAAGAATTAAGGTAAACAATATCGTTCATTTACTAGTGTTGTTGATTTTCCGAATAAAATAAAACAAAGGTGTTTGTTTATTATATGAATCGAACGGATGATTAATTTTTATTAATAAGCATATTTGAACCATTCAATTTATAAAACATATCCATCCGCGGTTGAATTAGTGTTACATTGTACATTGAGTTTATACTTCTTCCTTGGTGTATGCAATATTTGAGAAGTTATATGTTACTCAATTTGCCGACGTTCTAAACATTCGGGTTGTAAATACGTACAATTTTCACGACTATAAATTACGAAATTTAAACCACTTTTGTGTGACCGAAACAGTAGAGTAGTGTTGACACGACCTGCTTAGCATTCTGGAGGTAATGGGTTCGATTCCCGTTACCGTCTACCTTGCATGACGTTTTTCTGGGACTTTTCCTCATACACATGTAGCGGTATGGTCACTGTATATATGCACACCATGTACGGTTAGTTATGCGAATGCTGGGGTAGTATTTTCTCCCTCAGAACTCCGTTCCTTCCGATCCTATCCTGACCATACCCATCCTTAATCACACCATACATGTATACGTAATGTATGTATGTATGCTGGGAATCCATGATTGTGGCTGAAGGAGCTTGGAAAGCTCACACAGACCGCCCTCCCCCTTGGAGAGGGAATATAATACGTGACCTTCCCTTCCTTCTCTGTCTAACTAGTGTGTTATCACGCCGAACAGATGTGTTTATTTATAATATATGTATCGATTAATGAACTAGAAGTGTTTTCATTTAAGCTGTAACCCCGCTTCTTTATCTGCCGGTTGATTTATGCGAACACGAAGTTCTACAAAGATGAGATCTTCGTGATCCGACAAAACCAATTATTCTTTATTTACTTGCAAAGGGCATATATTTTTTTAAGATTCTTTGGTAAGTAACGTAACAATTTCAGAGCGAATGTCTTTTTTAAGCATTTGAATTGCTTTAAGCTGGTTAATATAATTTCTTTTAAAGATATTTTTAAACATAACATTTAAAGGAAGATGCGTTAGTGCATACTTTTGATGGTTCTATTTTTTACAAGAGTCGACTGAGATAATTTCTATGGAATATAAACTGGTTAAACCTTCTATCCTTTCTTTGTATCACGATTTTAAGATATAACGTAAAGTAGTGATAAAGTAAAGAGATCGTAGAAGGATCGATTGAGTGATTTGAACCACGACATTATATTACAATCTCGTGCACACAGAAGTGTGTAGCCTTTCAGGTGTAGCATAACATCTCCAGGACTCATCTGTAATTACGGTAACAGGTAAGAGAGTTATTTGAGTATTTACACGAGCTGTGAACCTACGTAATTAAGCCTTTCAACCCAGATTGCGATAATTTAAAATAATCTGGCGCCCTTTCCGGTTCCTATCAACCCCCCAATCTTTCTGAAAGTACGCAAAATTAAGTATAAATACACCCACCCCAACCACTGAGCACCGGCAACTCACCCCTTTGCCTGTTGCACAGCTTCGACTTCCATTTTATAACGTAACAGTTGAGTCAACGATACGGTCAAGTTAACTGGTGTTTTATGGGTAAACTTTGTCAATAATAGTTCTTTATGTATCAGGTCAGGAAAGAAAGTGATTTTTTATCGAACGATTCTGAGATTACATTGAGCGCAGCGAGCGAGTTCTATAAAGACACTTTGCTGATATGGTGCATATAAAACTTTATCCTCAACCCTAATAATGTATAATTGAAAATAATTAGATATAACATTTTATTACGATAAATAAACTAATAGAACCGCGAATACAAAACATATTAACTTATTGTTTGTTATGTTAAACGTGAACGTACGCCCTGATAGATTATAAAAGTTAATTGCTAAAGTAGAAGGGCTTAGAACTGAAAATGTGTGAATATTGTTATCTATGTTTATAACTGGTGAATCTTTAGTAGAATTATCATTTATAACGACTGTATTGTCAGTCTGCCTGTTACCTAAAGTCGTTTTCTCAATTTTAGTTTTATTGAGCACAGATTTTTCAACATAGGACTCCCAATCGCGTCGCTTTTCCACCTTCCATGACGTTTTAAATTTTCTTTACCGTCGTCTGCGTTGGCAAATAGAGTGGCGGACGTTCGAGGAAAGCAACGTCCCGTATAAAGCGATGGTTCTGGTAAATTCAAGTAGCTGGAAATTTGACTTCCAAAAGTATGGATTCCAACTGGCTGGACTGTGCATTTGCCATTCCTATAGGTTAGAAAAACCTATAGTATGTTTAGGACGCAGAACTAAATATTTGTTAAATAGTTACATGGATTTTATTTTTCCCTCACATTCTGAAGTGATCGCAAATAATCGAGACTTGTTGGTCTTTGTTTTAATTATGTGAACAATCAGAATTGTTTCTTTGTCTTCTATGTCACTTACTTGTAAATTTAAAGGTTCTTCTTTGCGTAAAGCTCGCGCAATGCCAAACACAACAAGTAAATATCATCTGGTGAATTTAGTAAAATTTAGGTATTTTTTTCTGTCTGAAAAATACGCCAGTAAAGCATTTTCACTATATTTTTTAATCTCGTGTGTGTTGCACCACCCATACATATATCATAGTGGCGATTGTACTTTTCAATTGTTTTTTGGTATAATTTCCAAACACGTTTCTAAAAACTTCTGTATTTCAGGCGGTGTGCTTTGAATATCTTCGTCCATTATTCTTTTATAAAAATATCGTTTAAAACTAGATTTTTATAAATAATTGTAGACAAAATTTGTTATGTTAAAAGTGTAACAGTAACAGTTATAAACGGTTTCTTTCAGCCATGGTTTAGATTTTTACAGTAAAATAAAGTGTTTGTTTACTTCCGAAAATCGCCATGGTAATGTATGGTTCTATTGACGGTTGGGGATAATATATTTATATGTATATATATATATATATATATATATATATATATATATATATATATATATATATATATATATATTATATATATATATATATATATATATATATATATATATATATATATATATGTATAATGCACATTTTAGAATTATTCTAGAGTACACAGTTTCAAAAAGGCACGGCAAGACAAAGTTAGTAATTTTTCAATGGAATACCATGTATATCATTCGATTTTTGAATTCTACGTGCAATTATAGAACTTTGTTTATACATGTTTGATGTACGTAAAATATACGGTTTTTGAAATAATTCGAATTCTCTTAAAAAATCGCATCTACAGGTATAACTTTATTATTATGTACCATCTTGTGTTTTGTATACGGACGAAGGAAAGACCAATCGTAAGCCTATGTTTTGAAGACGAAATATTAGAGATAAACGCTACAAGGTGTTCAAAATATATGTTCAAACCTGCGAAACTTGAAATTCAAGAATATTAATTTTCGCAAATGGAACACCATGTATATTTTACGCTGTGTTAAAGAGAATCATTTTTCTATACTCCATATTCTAAAGGACTTTCTTGTGATTATTCGCAGTACCCATGAACTTTTGCATGAAATGCTAAACACTGACATAGGTATAAATGAACTCCAACAAAGAATGTATTGCGTCATCATAAGAACATGCTTTATTATGGTTCCCTCGCGTTTCCCAGCACTCCAGTATTATCTTCCGACAAACGTCTCGTATTCTATCATATAAATTTTCTTTTGTAGTGCAACATGTGATATACACACGTTCTTCTATATATCCCAATGAGAAGAAATCTAATGGGTAAGATCGCACGACTTTGGGAGCCACTGGACGAAACCTCCACGCTCAATCCATTTTTGTGGATAATTTTCATTTAAAAATTCACGTACCTCGCGGTGGTAGTGCGGAGGGGCACTTACATATTCTTGAAAAAATTGAAGGTAGATACACCAGTCAAGAGGTGTTAAAAAATTACGGTCCAATAAATCTATTGTGGAGAATGTCACACCAAACAGCTAATACGTAATAGTGCATATTATTTACGATTTACAGCAGCGTTGTTTCTAAACATAGCCTCGTCAGAAAACATAAATTAAGGTAAAGAGTTTGGATTAATCTCAAGTTGAGCAATAATCACCGGTAAAAGTTTACTCGGCTTTTGAAGTCACCATTGCGTAATTCCTGGAGTACTTCAACATGGTAATCATAATGATTATATTATTCCTATTCCTATTTGACCACATACAATTCTTATTTGCTTTATGCAATAAGTTTTATATTATTATCGATTGTACACATACGACAATCAATGTCAATAATGACCACTACTCTCTGACTTAATTAACTCCTTTAATGTTACTTAAAAGGTTACTTTCGTCTTCTTTATTGTTGAAGTACGCGCTTAAATGCTGAACACTTAACTGAACATTTACTGTTTTACTGTAAAATATGATTTAGCACTTTTCAAGTTTCTTGAAAGGAACACACTATTATTTCCTTCCAATTCACACTCAAACCTTTATTTTTAGATGTCTCTTACCAGTGCCGTCTCAGTTAGAATTTTCTCAAAACATTATTCTTCAACCAAATTTAATGCTTCCAACATCAAAATGATTTTGCAGCGTTCAAATATCCTTTTGTCTGAAACACAATGTTCCGTTACATTCCAGTGGCGTATCATCTATACCAACTTACATTTTCCATATACAAAAATTTTTTCGTGCAGATACTTCATTTACATTCAAAATACGTTCCGTATTTTATTCTGTCTTTCATTAATACGAAGCAGATAAAGGTGGTTAGGTTATCCAAAACTTCTTGAAGCAATTGAAGGTAGATATGACCAGTCAATGGGTGTCAAAAAATTAAGCTCAATAAATCTATAGTGGAGAATGTCACACCAAACAGTTAGGGACCAGTGGTTATGGTTTTACATTTGTCGAATCCAAAATGGATTGTTTAATACGTAATAGTGCATATTATGTACGATTTATAGCAGCGTTGCTTCTAAACGTAGCCTTGCCAAAGAGCATAAATTAAGGTAAAGTTGAGCAATAATCACTCGTAAAAGTTTACGCGCAGGACATATTTTGGCTATTTTGAACCTATCAGGAAAGCATGGTTGCCGGATTGCTAAATTAAAGATAAAGTATAATGGGCAAACAAAAATGTTTTTGAATGTTTTCACTAAGTAAACTGGAATTTCATCGTAACCTGCAGTTTGTCTATTTTTCAGTGAGGATATTGCGTCGTCGGCCATTGATTCACTAACCCGTGGCAGATTAATGCATGGCGGATTATTATGAGTAGTTGACGATAAACAGAGGAAAGGATGGTATATAATAATAAAGTTATACCTGTAAGTACTTTTTTTTGATAAAATTCGAATTGTTTCAAAAACCGTAAATTTTACATGTGTAATTTTTTTACTTCGTACGAGCTGCGGCAGATGCTATTGAAAAGAAAAATAACCATGCTTGGCACTATTCACAAAAATAAGCCTGAATTGCCAGCCGCATTGATCTGCAACAGGAAAGAAGTTCTTTCTTCGAAACTTTACTTTACCAAGGACATATCGATAGTTTCCTATATTCCAAAACGGAATAAAAATGTTACGCTCATGAGCACCGTGCACCACGATAACGGAGTGTGTAACCAAGATCATAATCCGTTTATGACTTTAGATTACAACAAAACTAAAGGTGCTGTAGGCATGTTAGACAAGTTAATAATAACATACACATGCAGACGGCAAACTAAAAGATGGTCAATGACTATCTTTTACAATATCATGGACGTTTCAGCTTACTACGCTTATGTTCTGTGGTGCGAAGTAACTCCAACCTGGAATTCTGGAAAACTGGAAGTATTCCTGCAGCTGAAATGGTGATAAAGTCACGTTATTCAACCAGTAATGCTAAAGTAAGGGAACAATCAACCACAGCTAAGCGTAAAAGATGTAATTTTTGTCCCTCTTCAAATGATATAATAAAACTAATATGGTATGTCAATACTGTAGCAAATAAATGTATACCTAACTACTACGTTTTTCAGATGTTCTTTACATAACATTTATAATAATATGTAATAAAAATAAAATAACGTAATAAAATCTAATAAATACTACACCTTATTTCTTATTATTATTTACTGTTATATCAATTTAACGACAATAAAACTATAGGCTCCCGGATCATAATGACCCGAACACTGTAAGACTCGTTATGGCACAAATAAGTCATGTTTTTATCTATTTTGCGTTTTTACTTTCTCGTATACCACGTATACTAAGAGAAAGTATTGATTGCTATAGAAACAAAATTTTGAAATTTTTTTTTCGCGGATTTTAACGTTTTCGCGTTGACTGAGCCGAAAAACATCAATTTTGCAGTGTGTGGATCCGAGACTATTTGATCGATTTTAACAAGATTTAACTTGGGGACCAATATTTGAAAGTTATGTACAAAGCTGGCTTTGCGTAAAAATCAATTAATGGGGGGCGAAATGAGGGTGGTTTTTTTGGGAGTGCATTTCCAAAACCAGAGCCCGGAAGTATATCTTTGGTGAAAAGTTAGTAACCCTAAACTCCGATCGAAAAAAAATTTTTTTTTAATTTTAAATTCAAAATGGCGGCCAATATGGCGATTTTAGTATATCTCGGCGCTTGCGCTGTCACTAAGAAACCATAAAAGCTACTTGCAATTTGAAAATCGTAACTTGTAAATAAAAGTATATGCTTTCGAACGGTTTGAAATATTTTTTAAAAAAGTAAAATGTTGCCCTCAGTTACGGGGTTAAAATTGCCGTTTTTTTCAAAATCGGTTTTCTCAAAAACGGCTCTGGTAATTTTTGTTAATTTACGTATTTTATAGTACATATAACGAAAGTATAATGAGCTTTGTGAGATATCTCTAACTTATCCAGGACCGGAGTCAGACATTTTCAAATTTGAAAATTTCAATCCCTCATAACTATGCTTCTGATAAAAATGAAATCTTGGAATTAAGGTATTCTATAATAGACTGCTAAAGTGATATATTTAAATATATTTAGCGCTTCCGGTTATTATTTTTTTATTTTTTTTAATATTTTCTGTCAAAGTTTCAAAAACAAATCTAAAGTATTTTAAAGCTAATTTCTCATGCTATCCAAATACGTAAAAATATACAGTGATATGCAAAATATAAGGTGAATAAGAAGAAAATAATTTTATTATATTGCAAGTTATACGGAGAATTGCTGCAGGGAGCAGTTAGTTTCCTTACACGAGCAAGTGTTGTGCCGAAGTCCATCGGCTAGATTTTTTGATTTTGAAAGGAATCTAATGGGCACAATTCTGTGCGGCTTTGGATTAAAGAAATTACAATAACCAACTTTATTATGCGCATAACTACTAGATGTTAAAAATAAACAAAAACGACTATATATACGGGCATATGTAAGGCAGTCAAAGACAATGTACCAAATTTTTGAGACGCAGCTAACGTTTTGCTAACCAACTTAATTGTTAAGAATTACTAAACATATCAGTTAATGAAAAGCTTATTACGCACGCACTGGAAAATACGGGTTTAATAATATCTACATTGTTTACAACCTAAACTATCTGTTTTGTACACATTGTCTAAGATAGGTAATATTAGCTTAATCCCGCAAAGCTCCATTACCGTGAGTGAAGTATAAGTTTCTGATACAAATAGCACTTGATTTACAAATTGAATGAGTTTTTCAGTGGTATTGGTGTAAATTATGTATGTGAACCTAGTTACACTAAATGAGCATTTTTTTTTCTTATTTAAAAATCGATACCTAAGAATGAGAGAAAAATAATGCCATAATTATGTTAATTCTTGAGAAATACAATTCTACACAAATACGGGAGAATACGTAATAATCGCAAAAACTATATCAAATAACAGCTAACGAAGTAGAAAGCAACAATTTAACTTGAAAATAGTAGCATTATTATATAACATTCCTAGTTTAGATGAAAATATGCAAATTTAGGATTGTATAATGAAGAGACAAGCGTACCTCATTTGGACACTGAATAACTAACACTTTATATTTTCTAACACAGTTTCTCAAAATACAAAACTTTTAAATAATTTTCTAGAAATTCAACAGTTTTGCAAAGAGAAAATTTACGTTTTACTAAAATTAATCATGTTATTGAAAAATTTTAAGAGCGGCATATGTATATATAAAGTTTCGCTTCGCTTGGCAAAAGGGATATTTTAACATTTTAAATTTGCTAATTATTTTTTAGATACCTTTACGAGAATGTTAAAAATGCAACTAGAGTGTAACTAAATTTATATCCTTTCCGTATTTAAGTTTAAAGTACATCGACAAATTTTCAATGTACCCGTTTGTGCTAGAGACTAAGTTGATGGAAAGGCTCAGACTGATTCAGTGAATGTTGAAATCTAATCTGACAGGTGATGCTTCTGGCATAGTAAAAAGTTTTTGCATGTTTCGAGCACATTTATGCTGTTATGTTATAACGTGGTTTAAAAGGGAATGTGAAGATTAGTGAATGCAGTAAGCTTTAGTAATGCTCATTTTCATAACATTAGCATAAATTTTATAATTTTATTATATTACCTTTTACGAATGGCTTTTATACTAATTATAATAATGAAAATTTTCTATGTACGTATGCTGTACATATCTTCGATTTTACTAATTAAATTTTCGACAAACAAAATACATTAATAACGCACAAATAATGCAAAGTACCTAAAACTAATGTCGACTTTTCTAAATCACGTTTTGATTTAGATTTTTGATCAATTGTTCAATTAATAATGTTACGTAATATTGCTACACCGTTAATAGTTTTACATATCAGTAATGTAGATTCTCGAATTTATTATAATTAAGTAATAATAATAATGTATTTATTACCCAACAGGGGAAACATCCATTTACAGGATAATTTGTACAATTTAGATACATGTTAGATTATAATCTAAGTAAACAAACTAAAGTAATTGTGGTTACGCAAATGAAGGTACTACAAAAAAAATGTATGGCGTGGAACAATATACAACCTTACAACCTACAAGTAAAAATGAAAAGAAATAAAATAATTTTAATAACAATAATTTTTTCAGGATAGCTGAAAATCCTCTTTTGCAGTACATTTATAACGAAAATAAAAACCACTGTAAAAACAAATACGAAAGCGCTGCCAAATTATCTGCCATAATGTTTTCTCATGTATGTAAATAAATAACTTCAAAGCCCACAAAACCTGAATTTGATTTATATCGGTTTTAAACACGATAATTGCCCTATCTTGATCCGCCATTTTGAATTTTAATAAATTTGACAAATGATTTATTCATGGCGATCATGAAAACACCAATACCCGACTGTCAAATAAATTTTAAATCCAGATCCAGATAATACTTTGCAAATTAAATTAGCCCACAATGCCTAAATTTAAGTCATATCGGATTTTAAACACGATAATCCCCATGTTTGATCCGCCATTTTGAACTTTTAATTTTGACAAATGATTTATACTGAGCGATCTTAAAAACCCCAATACCCGACTTTCAAAAAATCGGGTGATTATTTAAAAATGCACAATTTTGTACCCTAAAAACGGCGCGCTACTGGCTACCATATATTTTTATTTTGAAATTATGTAAAAAGTATTAGTTTGTTTTTAATTGTGTAACTTTTGGTTATGAAACCACTGGTTGGATTTCGCTTATTGGCGAACTTGACCTAAATTCTATAGCAAAGAATTGTTGTACCTAATTTCATATCGATAGCTTTAATGATTCAAAAGATATCCCGCACACACAGAAACAGACACACAGACACGTCTATTTTTTCTAAAAACTTGATTTTTATCGATAGGTTTGTTTCAATAAGTATCACACACGCTCACACACAGA
The DNA here is from genome assembly GCA_036346205.1 of Vesta saturnalis. Classification (NCBI taxonomy): domain Eukaryota; kingdom Metazoa; phylum Arthropoda; class Insecta; order Coleoptera; family Lampyridae; genus Vesta; species Vesta saturnalis. The sequence continues at coordinate 5,912,592 of JARFJB010000902.1, read as the reverse complement.
CATACAAAAAAACGTTTAAAGACGCCCGCATCTATAAAAATACCGGTAATATATTTTCAACACTAATTAATTAATTTTGTACTTATTTGGGTTTGTACTAAGAAGCTTGATAAACTAAACCAATGCAAAATTAAAAAGTAAGTTACACATTTTCCTATAAAGTTGGTCGTTACTCAGGCATTGAAAATTTTCAAGAACCACTTAAAATTCCTCCGTAGGAAAATCTATTGCCGCCAAATCACGCGTCTTATCAAAAAATTGCATAAAGCATAAATCATGTTTAAGGTCCATATATAGGTATATATAATTGGTATAAAAATTGGGGATAATAAAACCCTTCCTCTATGCCGCTAGATTATTCCCAAATTCTAATGAGATCGTCACACACACGCGCGCACGCACGCGCACGAGCGCAACCAGCCAACCACCGACCCACGCACGCACGCACGCACACGCACACACACACACACTGTTACACGTCCAAACTGCACTAGTCGTCGTCCAGGTCTACCGAAGTAAACGGGTTGTCAAGCCAGCTACAGTGGAAATACATGCGCACGCGCACACGTACACGCATACACGCACACCTGCACACGCACACGCGCACACACTCGGATACGAACTCGCATGCGGACATGCACACACTACACACACATACACAACACACACGCGCGCACACACGAACACGCACACGCACACCCGCAAACACACACACCCATATAGATAACACGCATACGCACGCACGAACGAATGCACGCACGCGCACGCACACGCACATACACAAACATACACACACACACGCGACACATACACACACACACACACACACACACACACACATACACACGAACTCTCAAACGCACCCGTACACGCACACAGCGCAAACACACACCCACACAGATACACACACACACACACACACACACACACACACACACACACACACACACACACACACACACACACAACGCACGCACACACGCACGCATCCGCACGCACTCACACACACGCACACACGCACACACGCGCACACACACACACACACACACACACACGCGCGCGCGCTGTTACACGTCCAATCAAGTCGTCGTGTAGGGTCTACCGAAGTAATCGGATTACCAAGCCAGCTACAGTGGAAATAGGCGGAATCGGTACAAGGAGTAAAATGATTGAAATGTAGATTCAAACACCGCACACTTACCATAAATTCACAACTAACAATGCTCAAGTCAGGAAAAATTGTCTCTAGGCGCCACCACAATCTTAAATTTTCTAAAATAAATATTCTTAGGCGGGATGTTTAATTAATCCTGTATGGCTGTGGAAGATAGGATTGTGGCCTAGTCAGTACAATCATACACATCTCCAGTTCAACCACACTTGAAAAGGAATTTGTTCAAAAGCTTAAAAAAAATTGTAATACACGGGTTGTGGTAAACTTGTTGATCACACCCTGTACATATGAAAATTCTAAATAATGAAATTTTAATTTGAATATTTTCTAATTAGCCCTCGTATACATATACACTCATATTCCTAACTGCCCTAAAATTCAGTACAAAATAAATATTACCCAATTTAAAAAAATCAAAGTAAAAAGTCAGTTTAATAATTTTTAAATCACCACAATATTCACTAGTTCCTGAAAAATTGAGAATATAATGATCAATGCTGACGTCATAAGTAATATCCATATTTTTTCTGAATACTTTCTCCTTAAAAATCGCATTAAAAAAATATTCTGTTATTAGTGTTCTGTATTTCACTGACTGCCAAATATTTCAAAACAATTTTGTAATTGGTCTGGCTCGTTAAGCAATTTCAGAAAAATCATTAAACCCAAGATATTCAAAGATTAATTCAATTATTAATAGGTGGAACCCATTGGGTAGATTTACCGAGATAATGCTACAATTTTAACCTCAACTGACACAAATACACAAAAATAAATGAATTAGTGCATATATATATATATATATATATATATATATATATATATATATATATATATATATATATATATATATATATATATATATATACAGTATGTCCCCGGATCGACTTTAAAAGAGGAAAATTCTCTTATTTTTGATTTCTCAGAAAATTTCATTCTTGATGATTTGCCCTGCTAGTTTTCAAACCCCGAAACACAAATTACTTTCTATTTTACTCGTATGGTTCTCGAGATAATATCATTTTCTTGAAAAATTGGACTGTTTTTCCTAATTTTTAGAAGTAACTTTAGTAGGAGAATTTCATTGAAAAACACCACTGACAGAAATTGTCAAATGTGATAATTCTGTTGAACTGCAAATTAATTCATGCTAATTTGAATTGTATGCTATAATGTTGACTTTACAACAAAGAATGTATCTAATTCAATGTTACGGAACTGGGGAAGAGTGCTACCGAGTTATCAGAAAATTCAACCAAAAATACCCGGAGGTTGCCATTTCGAATGCCCGAGCAAAAACTTGGTAACTAAATTCCTTCAAACAGGCTCGGTTTTAAACCTAAAGAAGCCAAAGAAGTTGTTCGATGAAGAAGGTGCTGCTACTGTTCTCGCCGTTCATTCGGCAACAGAAGTTCAAGGTTGTCTTTAAGAAGGAGGGCACTAGGAATTGGGATAGGTAAATCTCATTTACAAAGAATCTTCAAGGAGAACAAAATTTTACCATTTAAGCCGCAATTTAGGCAAACTTTAGAGAACGGTTATGAAGCCAAACGTCTGGATTTTTATTTGGAAATGGGCAATAGAGTTTTGGAAGATTCAAATTTTCATAAACGAATAATGTTCTCCGATGAATCGACCTTTTCAACTAACGGAGTCGTTTCCTCCCAACATTGCCGTTACTGGAGTAGGACGAATGCAAACTTCCGAATTGCTAGTCGCAGACAATGTTTGATAAAAGTTAATGTGTGGTGTGCGGTTTCGTACCATGGAATTATTGGCCCATATTTTTTGATCAAAATTTAAACCATTATTCATATTTGGAAATGTTGCAAATTTTTTAACTGATAAACTGGATGAATTGCCATTGAACTACCAAATTGAAATGTTCTTCCAGCACGATGGGTGCCCTGCTCATTATGCCGGTACTGTTCGCCAGTGGCTCAATACAGAGTTCCACGATAACTGGATAGGAAGAGATGGTCCCATTTTATGGCCGCCGAGAAGTCCTGATCTCACAGTATTGGACTTTTATCTGTGGGGTCGTTTAAAACAAATTGTGTACAGTGAGCCATTAGACAATGATGAAGAGAAATTGAAAAATAGGATACGGAATGCTGCCCAGTCCTTTCAATCGAAGAAATAAGGCGCAGTTTCAATGAATTCAGAGCTCGCATTGAAATCTGTGCGGAAAAAGGAGGAGCATTATTCGAATAGAAAATTAATAGTTCATTTCATTTCATTTTACCATCAATTGTTAAATTTATTAATTAAAACTTGTGAGACCAATTTGATTTTTCCTTTGAAACAAATCAATTTACTTCAAAAAATTACGAAAAGCTCGAATTTTTCAAAAGAAATGATATTATCTCGAGAACCGTTTGAGTTAAATAGCAAGTAATTTGTGTTTCGGGGTTCGAAAACAAGCAGGGCAAATCAGCAAGAATGAAATTTTCTGAGAAATCAAAATAAGAGAATTTTCCTTCTTTTAAAGTCGATCCGTATATATATATATATATATATATATATATATATATATATATATATATATATATATATATATATATATACATTGACCAATTTGCAAAGATAAATGTGCATACAAACATTGTTTCGAAAACCATCACAAAAACCAATTCGTATAGATTAAAAATTCCCAAACCTTATGTTCTAAACAGATCAAGTTTGATTATCCTTTTTACTCATAAGAAGAGATTATTAACCCAACAAGCAAGAATGAATTTAAAAGATAATCACGCTTTTCATCCATTAAACAAAACCTAAAACTAGTTCTTACAAATTACAGTTGGTAATCCCTTATCCGAGATGTCTATATGGAGATGTTTCTCGTAATCCTTTGATTCTGCCCCCACACTTGTCACAAAAAGTACAGAGACAGCCGTAACCACCAATTCGTATGGCTGTAACACTTGCGAGCGCGGACTATTCTACACTCACGTGTAATACGTATACATACCTGAGTAATCTGATTTATGGTTTTCCCTTAAAATAAACGTCTGTCACAAGAAAGAATGTTTACTTCCACTGCATAATAAAATTATTATTTGCTTTATGCAATCGATTTTATATTATTATCGATTGAACACATACGACAATCTAACTTAATTACACACTTTTAGTGTTACTTAAAGGGTTACTTTGGGCTTCTTTATTATTGAACCCCGCGCTTAATTATTGAACACTTAACTGAATATTTGTTGTTTTGTTGTTAAGTCTGCCTCAGCACTTTTCAAATTTCTTTAAAGGAAAACACTATTACATCCTTTCAATTCACACTCAAAGCTTTATTTGTAATCGTTATATATGATTTATCCCCGATAAGGATGATTGCAGTCGCTTGGATACGTACTGCAGGATTAAATTCAGCACTGGCCATTCTAATGTCTTTTAAAGATAAAAATAAAATAGGAAAATAAAAACAACGTGGCCAATTTATTTTGCAAACATGCCCACAACTCATCGGAAAAGCGATTATTAGTGATTATATTCATTCGGTATATTACTTAGACCCTGAATCAACTTTTCATGAAAATCTCACATGTGGGCGATTCCTTTTTCCGCATAATCCAACAACCTCCAAGGCATATACCCATTACTGTAGAATGTTAGACTATTTATTCAAAAATATGCATAAATATTCCTTACTGCACATTAATACAATACCAATATATCATAAACTCACTCACTCAGACGTTTACAACAATCTCTTTAATCCGAATTTTTTGTACACAGCAGCAAAAGACCAGTGGAAAATCGGTGGTCTGTTACCAGTGCCGTCATAGTAAGAATTTTCCTAAAATATTATTTTTCAACCAAATTTAATGCTTTCAACATAAAAATCTTTCTACAACATTCAAATATTGTTTTATGTAACATATAATTAAATTCCAGTGGCGTATCGTTTACACTAACTTACATTCTGCATACACAAACAATTTTTTTTCGTGCAAACTGACTTCGTTTACATTCAAAATACGTTACATACATTATCAAAGCACTGCATATACAGGATGCGTTAAAATAAGCTTACAACTTCGTAGTTATTATCTACGATAATTTTAGAATCATAATACTTAGATACTTGAAATTTTGCATTTAAGCTTCATTTCAGTTCGCTTGGTGGCGATTAGATCTTGGGTGAAATTTAGCAGCGGCAGGGGTGAGTTATGGGTGGCAGTTTCTTGCTTTCCAAATATTTCTGAAACAGATATATGTCTTAAACATATCGATTAACTATATTATATACAATTTTTGATACCAGGTATAATTTACTGGCAGAAAAATATCCTAAAGGTGATATTTAAGTCTTTGTTTAAATTTTTTCTATATCTGAATAAGGATTAGTTTTATACAAAAATTGTAAGACACATTTTTCAAAGATAATTTAATTTCACATAAGTTTTCTCTACGAGGTATTTCTATACTAACCCAAAGTGCATTAGAAATTAATTAAAGAGGATTGTAAATTATATTGTCAATATATTATAGAAGTTAATATCTATATGTCTATTAACGTTTATCTAAACAAAAAACAAAAAGGTTCAATCGGACATAGATTATCGTTAATGTTTTTACAATGTTACCTATTTTGGTTATGAACGTATTAACCAGGAGGTTGCATAATTATTCTAAAATATCTGATGTGGAACAACATACAACCTTCCAACCTACAAAGTGGAAATTGAAAGAAATAAGGTAATAATTTTTTTAGGATGATTATGCAACTTTTTTGATATGTTCATTGGCAACATTGTAAAATCAAAAACAATAATTTCTGTCATAATATGCGTTTACAGTTTCAATTGAGATAGGGATTAGTAGACATCTAAATTCTAACCTGAAACAAATTCCAAAGCCGCCTGTTACGGTTTTAGTTAGTACCCGTAAATTTGTCACACATTTTGAGAATTTTTCGTACTGGTCGGTAAGCAACTTACTTTACTTCTTACAAATTTATTAATGTTTGATTTCTAGTTACAAAAGTTATACATGGCAACACCGCGGAAATTACACTCAACATTTACACCCAATTTCGAAAGTTTTTGATAAATAATATTATCGTTGCAATCGGCGGAAAAATGAAAATTTAGTACATGTGATCTCTGTTTCTTTTAAAAAATGCCAGCGGGTTTGGAATTTTTCTATAATTTTTACAAAGTTAACATTTTAAGTTTACATTTATATACAGATAAAATCTGAATGCTTTCTCGTTCTTACACGAAGTAAGTCTCCATATAATGTAACTACACCCTTCAGGTTATTATTTATATATTTAAGGTTTCCACAGCTATTGCTTGTCTCGTAACTAAGACGTTGATTTATTGAAGTTTTTCTTTTTCCTACCTACTTTCCTTCTGTGTGTTATGTTACAACCGATTCTTGAGCTATACGTGAATATTTGTCGAAACCGGGATGCATGACTATGCTGGCAGTACCTTTCTGCAACACTACGACAGTTCTCTCTACCTGGAAGATAATTCAAGGAAATTTCTTCGTTCTAGACTAGACCTCTACCTAAAACACCGAGGTTAAATCACGTACGACGCTTGGGTATTCCCAAAAGAACCATATTTGTCACCGTTGGGGATCATAGTGACTATTATTAAATTTTGTGGGTTCTCATTTATGCATTTAACCATTACTTTTCCAGCTGCTTTAAAGTTCTGCGGTTGCTGATAATTTTATGTTATCAAATTGTTTAACCTCAGTAGTAGACCTCTGAGTAGTATATGATTTGGGTATTTATATTTTATAATTTTATTTCCTTTCGAGTTAAAAGAAACGTAATAAACGCCTAGCTGGTCATGCTAGTTTAATTACGTTTTAAGGAGAGCTCTTCCTAGAACCACGGTTTAAAACAAAAAATTTGTTTGTTTGTGTTCTTTTTTTCTTACCACCCGCTTCAACATCATCTCTGCTGGATGTCTGACAGTTCTGTTGTGTTTTGGGTTGTTTACTACTGTTACAGATCGGGGTTACTTATTATTTATAAACGCTTTACTATAATCTTATTTGACGTGCTATTTACGTGGGGTTTGTGATCATTATAATTTAGTTATCCTTTTGGACGGTGTATTTTGCCTTACACCTTCAGGCAAAATTAGAAGAAGATTAACCAGTTTGGACCTAGGGGTATAACAAGTGTTTCTTTTATTTGGGTTGGGCTTCTATATGAAACAAAGAATTGTGTTAGACGACGAGTATTTGCTTTCTTTCGGCGTATTAAGATCAGGAATCCTAAATTAACCTGTCCTCTTCCGGGTCAACGTTTTGCCTTTTATTTTAATTGTGTCTGTAGTCTTTAGTGTGCCTTGGACCTTTTTTTGGTTTGAGGGCTGTACAAAAACAAACCAAGCGGTGCCTCGTTTGAAGTATTTTTATATTTCTATGACAACCACATGCCCACTCCCGAAATGCTTTCCTAAAGGACTGAGCTACCGGTTATGTTAATAAGGGTTACGACACACCATCTAGTTTTGGGCACCGGTACCTTTGTGCACGTAACAGCTATTTTTGGCGTCCAACTTCGGGGGCGTGTTGTATGACGAATCTTCTTCGCGTGTGGTGTTATCTTCGACAGCAGTTATATACCTTAAAACTTTCTTCCTTGTTCATCCTCTATACGAGCGTAACCCAGTTCAACATAGGGGGGGGGGGGTATTTTATAGTGGTGTATGTAATTTATATTTGCTCTAATAAATGTAGACTTGCGTTTAATACGACTTAGGTTTCACGATGGCTACTGAAAGCGATACTCAATGTGAATTATCTTCGAAACGTTTTTCGCACGACATAGCTGCAGAGCAGTTCCCAGACCCTTTCGGCTGTAGAGTATGCAATCGCGTGAGATATCCACCTTTCAACTATACCAAAAGCTAATAAAGAGCTTTCTACTCCTCTCACATCATTTACGGAAGATATGACTGCACGGGTAGTTCGAAGCGCTTGGGTGCGTGTGGAGCACACCATCGGTGTACCCGGATCAAAGTAAATACTCCGGACGAAGTGGCCGCGAAAAATGAACTTATTCTTTCGCTTCAATATTACCACGCTGAAATAGAGGCGATATATATATATATATATATATATATATATATATATATATATATATATATATATATATATATATATATATATATATATATATATATATATATATAGGACGTGAAACGTCTTACCACGGTCAGTTTCTCACAAGTCCCGTTAGCTATTCCGAAGAACACACCAATTAGTTCTGTCGAAAGCGAACCTGATCTCCTTTCTTCTGATTCCGACGATTTGGACGCTTTTCATATTCCTGACGTTAACACGTCTACACAATTCGCTTCTCGAAAGTATTAGCTACCGCGAAATTAAATGTGACATTTTGTGGAGAAGATTCTTCCTTGCTTCCCGAAATTTTTGACACGGGTGGTAGAATGCATTTCTGCTCGGAGACTTACTCGTTATATTTGTACGCCTAGCTCCCTGAACTCCTTATCGGCAAGGCGCTGTTATCATATAGGGATCATAAAAAATTCTTAACCCCCAGAGAAGACGTGGAAACTCTTTTTAGATCAGAATTTATTCCTGTCAACTATGACGAACGTTTGTTAGATGACATTCACACTTTTTAACCATTCAAAAATGTTTGTTGCTTTCATTTTTATAAGCTCCTAAATTGTCTTATTTTTTTGTTAGTTACGAATTTTAAATTTTGATTAAATTTTGATACTTAAGTAAATGGTGTACTAAACATTTGCTATGTTCCTTGCATTCGCCATTCTGCTACCATTTGTAACAATAATGTTTCACACGCTTATTATATTTAAAGTATTCATAGTAACATTGCATTACAATAGTTTCTATGTTCGTCACAACATCAGATGCGGTTTTTAAACACTAAGTCAGATATTCTTTTTCCCACAAAAACTATTCACATTTTGTTACTGCCAAAGAAAAAGGGCACTTTATTCTGTTATTCACTACCTACCTGCAACGTACACTGTTTTATAGCTAAACTTAAAATCGAAATTTTTAGTTCTTTACAACTTTTCAAGAAAATGTAAGTTTTGAATTCTTCTTCTAAATATGTCGCACTTGGAAGAGGATTTTTTTGGTTAAAATACTGAATATGAACTTGGAGGATCGCCACCATCGATCTCACAATTGGAATTTTCTATGGAGTGCTACAGTTTATCAGGAATTTGAAGTTGTAACGTTTGATGAAAGCATTTTATGTGAATCATCCCCTCGATATCTCACCAAACGAGAAAGGTTTTCAATTGGATCTTGACTTAGTCGATCCGTATGTAGAAACAGAGTACCATCTGCTTTGAAGGGTTTCCACGTGATGGTGTTGAAGCATATTCCTTTGAAGCAAATAGTGCAGCAATTGTCACGAGTCAGAGCAGTTGTGTCATAACTAACTTTGTTTCATTACCACCTTTAGAACCCGCCTATTGTGCACGAGAGGACGCAGATAGAACTGATTTAGGTTGAAAATTCTGTCCCGTGTTGTCAGGCATTTCTGACATTAAACATTTGACATAACACATATTTTCTGCATATAAATTTTATTATTGTGATAACATAAACATAACCCCTGAAGCTGAGGTTTGAAAGTTGTCAAACTATTATTTTTCACAATCTGACAAAATCGGCGTCTTCTGGCAGTATTAATATTAGTGACGCATGCTCTTAAAATTACTATTCCTCCTTTTTCTTTATTATTAGCATTTGATATCCGTCATGTTCTATTCTATACCAACGTTCTTGTTAACAATACACGAGAATAGTGGTTTTCATCATATAATTTACTGTTTACTTTATGAAACAGGTTGTTTATATATCCTACAAACGGGAGGTGTTTGGAAACATACGCGCTTCGGTTATTTAAACAACTGTTGAATCTTTATCTGCAGACTTGTAATTATTATACGGTTCTTCAGTATGTCACTAATCTACTTTATGCCTTTCTACATAAATATCATGTAAAATCAAATTACTTCGTCCACTTTTGATTAAGTGTAGCACATAGAGCATTCTGAACATTTTAAATCCGCCTACAAAGAAATAAGGATTTCCTTCATTAAGTCCAAATGACAGGACTAGTATATGTTGTTAAAAGAGATTGATGTTAAAGGATCATGTTTAACGGTAGTGTTGGTAAAGTAAAACATAAACTAATAAGTATTTTTCCACAATAATACCTTGTTTTGCTCTCTACTTTTAGTGAGAAAAACGGGCGTTTGATCTCTAGTGAGCAAAATTTGTTGATCGGTTACTATGCCTACGGTTGCTATGAAATGAATACGGGATTGGCCACCAAAATAAAACACTTGCAGATACCTTGGAAGACGCGGGATTGTGTAATAGAGCAATTTCCGCTAGCTATGGTTTCGACGAGGGTCGTTCTTCTTTTATTTAAACTTTAAACTCATAGGTGTTAATCTGTAACGCGCCACTGGCTCAGCGAAAACATCACAACAACCGAACCGGGCGTCTCTGAAGGTGGTGGTCAGTTCTTTTCAAGACTTGCTATTCCTACGATTACAAATATTGAACACTACTATAACGTTTTGTCAAACCAATTGGAAATAGCAAATACTCACTAATAATCGTTGAAGCAATGCAAACATTTATTAACGTACTTCAATTAATGGGTTCGCTTTATGATCTAAGATAAGCTTTAACGGTGGTTCTCAAAGTTACCCCCAATATTAAAAATTATTATTAATTTTATTAAATACATAAATAAAAAGTTTACCCCAATATATTTACCAATGATAAACAGCAAGTTTTTGATGAAGATGGAACTGGGTGTTCAGCGGTATAAGAAGTAATAGACCTGAAAATGGTTTTAAAACTAAATAGTTACATAAATTGTGAACCTACGCTAACAGGGTTAGTATTTACTGTGATACACAAATATTCTAACAATGAAATAAAGAGGCAACAACGCTTACAAGTCCCGTTATGCACCACTTAACAATGAACATCTAATAAATAACCCATATGATTACGTAATATTTCAAAATGGTAGCGACAGCCGCGATCAGATGAAAATTAGTTAATTTATCCAAAACTTTTATTAATTCTGCATGCTTGTTTAATTTACAATTAATAAAGGCCACTTTTCTCTTATATGGATGGCTTCCGTTTACTGCTTCTACAGAATGGTAATTTTGGTTACGTAGTGGTATGCGTTTGCACACGTCGAAACTATGCCAAAGAAGCTCTTGAGTGAATTTGACAATTGCTTCGCGCTTCGCACTACCATAAACAAAATTCCTAAGTATGTAAACCTATACCACACATAACTGCTTATTCAACCTGTACCCTCACTTTTAGCTAACGCCTCTACAAATTCTGCATTAGCGAACCTATATGTAGCATTCAATAGCGGCCAACACCCTTTGGTAACGTTAACTCAGCCATCGCCTAATACTTAAACAAAAACGAAAATGCATTTACAGAAGCTTCTATAAAGCTTCAAAATATAGAAATAAAATCCTACATAATAAATAAATGTGGGCGACAATGTGAGACCACCTTGAATTTTCACTAATGTTTTTGAGAATATTAAGGATAAATGTAGACAGTTATGTAAAATAACTTAAATATTTTAACTATTGCAGGTTTCACTGAAGTGATTACTAATTGTGAGTGATGATTTACTTTAGTCTACTATTTTAGTATTTGCTACAAAACATTTAATGTTTTACTAAATTCTACTTACCGGCTGGTAGGCAATACATTATACCTACGGCTAATACGTAGCAACGTTGTGTATAGGATTACTCTAGGTTATGCAGTAGTTTTTAATGTTTGATTAAGAGAAATGTTTTGGATTGGTCAAGAATGAAGGTAAAAAGTCGTTTGATTCGTTTGTGTTGACGCCATTTTGGCTAGTTCGCGTCTGTTAAAAAATTTACTCTCTTTTCGAACATTCTCTTTCTGAGAGTAATTTACTCTAAAACTTTCTGGATACAGCTTTTCTTTTGATTTACGACACTCGGCGTTGCAATTCTCTGACTGAACACAAAATTGTTACTGATACTGAACCTATCAAGCAGCGGTATTATCCGTTATCTTCCCAGCTGCAGGCTATAGTCAACAAGAAATTTGACATGTTAGCTGTGATTGTGCTAAAACATTCCAACAGCCGGTCTAGTCCCGCCGTTCTCTTTTGAAGAAAGTTTTCTCATCAGTGCTGTATTGATTTTAAGAAAATCAACGGTGCAACTCAAAGGCACACCTATTCCTTACTGTATATTACTTCGATCTTGGATCGCTTAGCGATACTCGCATCTTGTCCAGTTTGGATATCCGTTCTGATTATCGGCAAATTCCTCTGCCTGCGGCTTCAAAACCGTTAACTTCATTTACTATGCCTTATGGAGATCTATTTAAATTTACTCGGATACCTTGTGGACTACAAAGCTTCGCTGTTACCTTCCAATGTTTAATTGATCGAGTTTTCGGTGCTGATCTTGAACCGCATTGTTTTGTATACCTAGATGACATAGTTATTGCTACTCTAACCTAATTTCCATAACGTGGTGAGTAGAGATGGTTTTACTGGTAGAACCGGAAAAGGTTACCGCAATCACTTCTATACCTGTTTCTGGCTCGGTAACCGAAGTACATAGACTACTGCGTAAGTTCCTTTTTTGATCGGACCAATATCAGCATTCCTTCAAATCGTTGAAGACGTGTGTAGTATCCACCCTTACTCTTTCGTGTGTTTTGGGTCAAACAACTGCTTCTGGTGAGAAATTCATTAGCTACATTAGCCGATCACTGACGAAAGCCCAACGTCACCACTTGATAACCAAAGAAGAGCGGCTATGTGTCTTATGAGAATCAAGACTCGCCTTGGTATACCACACAAAGGACGTTAAACCTAATTCTTCTTTACTCCTAATTCTTGCCTTTACACTGGAGATCGTGTCCCACTTGGTGATCCATGGCGTAAAGGTCACTTGTAGTTTTGTTTCTATCTTATTTGGGTAGCTGTATGCATTATCTATGTAGATAAGGTTATTTAAGTGTACACTCATCTCGTCTCGTCTCGTCTTTTCGTTCTTCGAGTGTAACTTCTGCTAAAAGACCCGACTGAGCCCTTCAAGTTTATCGTTTTACTCTTTTGGGTGGTTGGGCGAGTGCGAAGGCCATAGGTACTTTAGGGACATAATCTAATTTTTCTTTTACCTAATGTGTGTACTACCTTGCTTGAACTCCACCGCCGTTGCTTCTCAATTTTGTCGCTTTACGTAGTGGAGTATATATTTACTTTGTACTACGTCGGACCATTTTTGGTCTACTCTGTTGGGATTTAACACTAGGAGGTGTTTTTAAGTGTTGCTAAAAGTGGTTTGTAATTGCCTTAGTTGCGATCGTAGAACTATTATTAATTGTGAGTCATCATTAACTTATTTTACCGTTTTAGAATTCACAACAAGGCATTTAACGTTATACAAAGTTTTATTACCTGGGAGATGCATGATACCTACCGCTAATGCACGTGGCGACGTCGCGTATAGGATCACTCGGGTTTATATAGGAGTTTTAAATGTGTGATAAAAGAAAGGATCGAGGATTGGTCGAAAAGAAAATTTAGAAGTCGTTTGGTTTTCTTTAAGTTGACACAATTTTACCTAGTTGGCGTTTGTTAAAACAATTACTCTTAAGAAAACGCGGTGTGAGTCATTTTTCTTTATTTTTACAAAAATTCTCATTGTAGTATGTATTTCAGTTATACTGGTTTTGTTTCAAGCACTTGCTTAAAGATAATAATAGACACTGATTTTTCGTTTAATACGGTTATAAGGTTCCTTAAAGAACTCAGTAACCTTTTCCTTCATTAAGAGGTTCTTTTGGTACGTTTGCCTTCAAATCTTCATGATATAACCACCTTCCGAATACGCTAATAGTGCTCTTCTTCGTCATCATTGGTCCTTCCGAATATGCTAAGAGTACAGTTCTTCGTCACCATTGGTCATCCGATCGGCAACGTTTAGCTTTGAGACTACTCACAGGGAACGCAATTAAGGTGTTCATCGTCTTCGTCCTTAGAGCTTAAACGACGTAAAACTCTCTGTTATTCCATACACAACTAAGCAATCTTTGAGCTATATTGTTCTTTACTGCATGATGGGGCCTTAGATATCAAATAAGTTGGGTATAACAATAATCGATTGGTTAATGCTCACTATCTGTGCACCAAACATACGAACTGTTATTGAGTTCGGGAGTATTTTATCCAGCTATCAAAGAGTACTTTAAGTATCTATGAATTAATATTTACTTCCGTTCCTGCGTGGCTTGTTCGTACTAAATAGCAGCTGTACGCAACTCCAGATACTGCGTGTGATGTGTTTCACCTGCAATTTAAGAAGTTAGAACTTAGGATAGGTTTACGAACTATATTTCCACTTACTCAATTTGTTTGGATATAAATTTAGTAACTTATTTTCCTTTGATCAAAGTATATCAAGTTGTTATTATTATAGTACTATCGTTTAGTAGGTTAATATATCTATACAGGCTGATCCGCACAAGAATATTATTGTAGGCAGGCTTATTTGTATCTATTTCTATTCTATTTTACCTTGGATACTGCTTAGTGTAAAAAGTTTGTGCTATACGACGTTTAATTAGAAGAAAAAGCCCACGTATTTCATTCCCTCCCCAAGGGGAGGGCGGGCTGCTCGATCTTTCAGAGTTCCTTCAGCCACAGCATACATACATATATTACGTATATATGCATGTTGGGATTAAGGATGGGTGTGGTCAGGAAAGGATGAAAAGGAACGAAGTTAGGGTTCTGAGGGGGAAAATACTACCACAGCATCCGCCGCACATGGTGTGCATATACGCAGTGACCATGCCGCTACATATGTATGAAGAGAACTCCCTGAAAAAACCTCATACAAGGTAGATGGTAACGGGAATCGAACCCATTGCCTCCCGAATGCTAAGCAGGTTGTGCCACCACTACGCTACTAGCTCGGTGAAGCTGATCATTTCCTAATCTTTGCTTATCTATTTATCTTTATGTTACGTACCATCAGCTCATTAATCGTAAATGCAGTTTCATTGTTTTGAAACATTTATACTGAAACCACAAATGCTCGGATTTTAAATGATTTATGAGTTGGTGGTCGCTTATGCTTATGGCAAAATTTTTTTAGTTATTTTAGTTCTAGCTAACCTGTTGCGACGCCGTCTTCGTTTGGATGTCTGTGCTATTTTATTTGACTAATTTTTAACCCCCCACACAGAGGGGTGCTAAGTTTAACATGTGTATCTGTATATGTATCTTTCTTGTTCATCGTACCTCCCAAGCGGAAGAACCCATTTGGATATATCGCAAGACCCTCCTGCGTGAATTAGTTCTCTTTTTCTCATTTCGAGATTTACTTCTGAAGCCTGTTAAGTGGGCATTTATTTTAGATAGCCTTAGTTGTAGAATATAACGTTTCGATTTACTTTTTTTATCGTTTCGCGTTCATTTTGACTATTTCCCACCGAAAATAAAGATTTGTGTTGACCGGCCATTAGTTCGTCGTCTTATGTGTTATTGTTCCGTATACATAACGAACCTCTACTCTATCAGGTCGGGGTTCTTTTCCTTATTACAACTCTTACCAATGTTATCAGTTTTCGTCATTTTCTTGGATTGACGGTTATACCACCCCAAACAAAGTTGTGCCATTTTTAATATTTACTGTGCATTTAAGCCAATCCATGCTTTTATAAATACTGGGCTGTTGGGTATTCTAAAAGATGTCACATCCTACCTAATAATTTGAGTACGTTACATACTGAGAAGAATCTGAGTTAAATTAATTTAATAGAAGTATTTTTATAAAATTTTTATGCTTCTATTTGCATGTGAAGATACATCCCAGAGATATATTAAGTAAACTGGTACAATTGACCAAAAGTTCAGGAGTTGGAAAGACTACACCGATGTGTTGTGATTTAAGTACTAGTGGGCATTAAAATTCAGTATCCTACCGGGGGGGTTCTGTTTATATTTATTCTATTATTCTATACAAGCCAGCATTTTTAACTACAAATAAAATTGTAAGCGCTCATGAATTTTTGAGTACTTCATTTACCCCTATTGTAGTGTTTTGTAACCATTCCAATAACTAGAGAGAGGGGTTATCTATGATACGGAAGGGTCCAATTTGAGGTGAGTACACTAGTTTTCCCGGATTACCAGTGGTCTTCCCATGTTATGTGAGAAAGGATTTTAGTTTCCGACTCGAGACCATCCCAAGGAGTTTAGCTTGGCCTTTTCGGATATTTCTGTCATAAAATCTAAAATCCGTTGGTTCTCAATGTTTGTATTTGAGGTACGATGGTTCACAACCTTTATAATTAATCTACTATACTTATTGTTAATAGTTGTTCATTGCTAAGATGGAGCGCATTATTGTCGCATTCTCAAAGAATATATTATTATTAGGTACCATCCTACGTACATACACGTAGGTATAAAAGGTTATGCAATAGACTTTTTTTCACTATCGCTAAACCGGTTTATTACATCATTTTACGTCTGAAAGTTTTGACAAGATCTATCATCACTGACTGTAGTGATTGATCAACAACTGACTGTAATGGTTCTTTGATGCTACTTTCTGCTGGGCCGTCCTTAATCTTTCCAATACAGATTTTCTTTACAATGTCGATTTTGTTTGTTGATGTTGAACGCCACCCTCCATACCTCTTCATTGTGGACATGTTAACACCTGAATTCGCTAGGGACGTTGCGAAGGAACGTCTGAAGGAACGTCCAGTATATAATAGTGAATTTTCCAGTCCCAGTTATCTAGCAATTTTCATGAACATTTTTCAAAGACTATTCAAACCCACTGGTTGAGCTATGCATTTTCCTGGTTGGTAAAAAATAAATAGTTTCTCGATGCTCATATGTTTAGGTCTTAGAACAATATCGTATAACTTCGATATAAATTCTAATAAGAAATCTCATTTTCTACATCTACCACGGTGAAAATACGTGGAATCTCCGGCAATTTGACAATAAGGATGGAATCTTTGTCCTCCACATCAGTAAACTTCATCTTGTAAAGTACATCGCGACGACACACTCCAAAGAAGCGCATAATAGTAGCAACCTAAAATACACACTCTCAGATCTAAAACAAAATCCCTCCAATACGGACCTTTATCGAAGAACGTTGAATTTGGCGCTTCTCGAAGAAATCTCTTGATATCATCTACCTTTGATATCAAAGATTTCTTGCCTATGTAATTCTTCGACTTTTTTTGAAAAAAATCGTTAACAAGTTCAAATTTTGCAATATCTATATATTCTCTTGTTTGTAACACTCTTTTCAACACAGAAACATACGTCCACAGTGATGATGGCGCCGACTTCCCAGACTAAAAAATTAATTAATATAAGATTAATATAAGAAAAACGGCAAGGGAGCAGGCGTAGATGAAATCACTGGTGAAATGCTCAAGTATGGTGGTGCAAAGCTTGTACGAAGATTGTGTGAATTATTCAATATACGCCTTATGTGTGGAAAAGTGCCGAGTGATTGGAAGAGCGCCATCATTGTACCATTGTATAAAGGTAAGGGAAACAAGAGTGATTGTAAGAACTACAGAGGAGTAAGCTTGCTCAGCGTGCCTGGTAAAGTGTTTGGAAGAATACTGATTGATAGAGTACGAAAAACTACACAAACTAAGATGTGGGATGTGCAAGGTGGCTTCATACCAGGAAGAAGATGTGTCTATCAGATGGTTGCTCTCCGGCAGATGATCGAAAAGTGTTTAAAGGTAAAAAGTTGTGCGTTTGTAGATCTGGAGAAAGCATGTGACAGAGTGAATAGGCCAGTGTACAACGGTAGTCGAGCATGTGTTAGGGTGAGAGGAGGTGTGAGTGAATACTTTAATATGGAACAAGGAGTGCGACAAGTCTGTGTGATGTCACCGTGGTTGTTCAATGTATACATGGATAAATGTTTTAGACAAGCATGTACCGATACAAATGGTGTAATGGTTGGTGACGTAAATGTACGACTTCTGGTGTATGCAGATGACAGTCTTATTAAGTGACAGCGCGAATGAGCTGCAAACCGCTCTGAGGAAGTTTGATACAGTCTGTGAGGACATGGACCTAAAGGTAAACGTGAACAAAACTAAGATTGTGGTGTTCAATCGGGAAGGTGGAAGGGAGAGTAGAGTATTTACTCTGTAAGATGAAATTGTGGAGCAAGTGGACGAGCTGGTATATCTCGGTAGAATGTTTACTGCAGATGGTACAATTGAGAGCGAGATTAGACGAAGGGTCAATGCTGAAAGGAAAGTGATTGGACGTATGTGGACGATAATGAGAAATGAAAGCATGAGCCTAGCTGCGAAACGAGCAATCTATAATAGCGTATTCATCCCGTCAGTACTGTATGGAAGTGAGACATGGGTATGTCAAAAAAAGTAGGAAAGAAAAATAAATGCCATGGGTATGAGATTCCTGAGAAGCGCATGTGGTAAAACGAGAAGGGACAAGATAAAAAATGAATGCATAATGACGGAGTGTGATGAGGAAAAGACGATGATGTATAGATATAAAAGTTGGTTTGGTCACATTGAGAGAATGAACAACGCAAGATTAACGAAACAAATATATGTGGGTGAGGTTAGGGGAAAGGCCGGGCCTAGTAGGCCGCGTAAAACTTGGCTGAATGTAGTAGAATCTACGATAAAGGAATGAAAGATAAGGAGTTTTAAAAACAAAAGGGCATGTCAGAGACTATGTATGAACCTTGCGGAAGCTAGGGAAGTATGCGGAGATAGGAAAGCATGGAGAAAGATTGTGAATGAAAAATAAATAAGAGGCAGGGACTGTTTTGCCTACCCCGCAAAGGAATGGCGTGAAGGTTAAGTTAAGTTAAGTAAGTTAAGATAATTTAATTAGGGGGAATGGTATAGAAACTTTTACCTTCTCTTTGACATATGCCAGAATAACTTCCTCATTTACTCCTTTAACGCGTTTTTGGTTTCTCCAAGCGTTGAATGCGGAGCATTCTCTTGTTTTAAATGTCGACAGGATAATTTCCTCCATGGCGGAGGCGGAAATATTTTTAAATTCATTCGGGATAACAAGAAACTTGTTTTGCGTTTCCATTTTGACCCTAAGATTTTATTTTGTTTAGAATAGAAGCTATAGCAACGTCACACATCTTCATGATGATACGATTTCGATTTTGCAGTTTTTAGTAATTCATCATTAATTCAAAATTATTGCCTCAATGAACGATAAACTAATGAACGCATTTCGAGGGGTAACCGTCTTAAATCTTGTAACGAATCTTTTACGTTCTTCGTTCATTTAGTTGTAAATAAAAAAAAGTTGTAATTATTAATGAATTATAAGTATGTGGTAGGCAACTTAATTTGCATTTTGGTGTAACTTAAGTTGAATATCTTTTTAGGGGTTTATGCTTCTATATATTTGAGATAATTTTTTGCGCACATTTTTTCGCGCACCGCTATATAACCTGACATCCTAAGCGTCCGTTTACGATTACTTGATGAACTTGGTGTTGACTAGGAAGCCATTTTTGGGGGTCCACCTAAATTTTGTGAAAAGTGCCATTGATTTAATGGTGAGATACTTTTAACTAGTATTATATTAAAATCTGAAACATTTACATTTGGCATTTTTAACCACTTTTGGTATTTTCGATGCTTATGATTGCAATTTTGCATTTAATTCAGATCTAAATTTAGATCCCATATTTTATTTGAACTTTCGAGAGAATGCAAATTTGATGAAGATAAATTTGTAAGAAGTAAAATTCAACTTTGGTATGGTTTACAACGTACAGCATTGTTATTACGAGATATTGCGCAATATTGGTGCAAAGATTATATCACCTTTGGTTTACATTTCCGTATTAGTTTAAATACCAGATGTTATCAAAAAGTTGTGTACAAAATTTTCGAACAGGTATTTATATTCTAATAATTTAGTAATTTAAGGCTATTACAACTAGTTTTAAGATATATTTTATATAATTCAAAATTTAAATACTTTAATTTTTTTATTGTATCCTCGGTTTAGTTATTCCAAGCATAATAAAAAAATAACTGGGCGTCCGAGATAATTTTTATTACTGTTACATTGCAGTTACTATATTGATGTTAAGTAGAAATAACCAAGCAGAAATTTGTGGTAATTAAGCAAATCAAAATAGAGCATGGATCGGCCTGCTTTAATCTATGCATTGAGACAACGGCATTATCTTCTATTGGGTGTTTTAGATCTCTGGTTATTTTAACGATTTGTTTTGAGAACATTTACACCCATTTATTTACCAAATTATTTATAATCTCGTATATTTTTACCACTCTCGAATGTTAAGACTGGGTTACCCCTCTTAATACGTTAATTACTATTAATTTTGTATAACTTTTTTTTTTAAGTTTCCTAATCAGTCAAAGAAGCCAAGAAATTAATTAAATGGTATTAAAAATGCTTAAACTGTATAAAAGGAGCCATGTTTGTATTGTAAGTTAGCATCTAGTCTACTAATCTCTACCTGACATCAAGGTTTAAACGGCAATGTCACATAGACCATTGTTGTTTTTACAATGTTGTCTATTCTCGTTATGAACATATTACAATGAATAGAGGTTGCATTATCGTAAAGTCGCCATTTTCGCACTGTTCCTCCATTTTAACCCGAGACGTTAGGCGAAAAGTAAAATATGACGAGCACCAAAGTGCGATAGAATTGATTGTGCGTGTTTGCAATGTGCATAATCAGTTCTAAAATTGTCAGTTATACTTAGTGGGACAAAATAAAATTTACTTAGCAACGCAGATACATCAGGTAATAAATACCATTAATTAGCACATTGCATTTTGCAATTAAATAGAATTCGTTGAATTCGGTACAAAGAAGATTGTGGTTGTGTACTTAAATATATTTGTATACAAAGTTACTAAAAAATCAGCACAAAGTGTCATCTATCTTGCGTCCGCTGTCCATGTCAACTGACGCAAAATTGCATTTTGTGTTCGGTGCGTGAGACGCAAAATCACATTTTGCGGACGGTTGCACACAAAATTATTATTATTAAAATTATTTAATTTCTTTTAATTTCCATTTTGTACGTTAGACGACCATTGCTGTTCGACAACAAAAAATTTTGTTCATCTGAATCAATTTCAACTTCTTTTTATGAAGTAACTACAACTTTAATTGTGTTATTTATGATTGTATTGCAAATGTATTTAAATCTTAATGTGTATTTCCAAAGGTTCTTAAAAGGTACTTAGTGTTATATTTTGAAAATATCGGGTGAGTCTGTGTAACGTACGCATTTACAATGCAGTTTTAATTGAAATGGTTTCATGTAAACTTAAAACTCAAAATTTTCCTTTAAAAATATTTTTATGGTTCTAAGCCTAATATAGTAGTTTTTCATATACGTTAATGTTGAATAAAATTTTTCAAATGCAAATAAAATCATTTTTTACAAAGATGAAGCTAAAAAAAAAGGCAATGTAACTAAATAGGCAATCAATACATTGCGATCCTCGAATCTATTCAACTGACAAAAATTTGACGAAGGTTCTTGTCAATACTTGTACATTTATATGAAAAATAAAAATAAGGAAGAAATGGGGTACAATATGATATGTAAGTTTTTCATTGAACTAGTTAAAGCGTTGACAAAGAAAATTCTGTACAAAATTGCTTCCATCTATTGCGTCTGAACGACTGTCTATTCTCCGTCCGTTCTTGATTTCTCGTACGGTCCCATTAGTGAGACGATTTAGGTTCTACACGATACAATTGTCCGGAAAGACAAAAGAAGAGGCGATAAATGACAGGAAGTAGGGGAAAGCGGAAGGACAAAAGTGACTATCTGTCCTCTAGAAGTACACCCACTTACTGATTTTACATCCTTTTTACACTGTAGAATTGAATGTGCGCTATCTCTTACTATATTGGCTCTACATAGTCGAACATCACATTTAAAGGTAATGAATCGTAACAAGACAGATCAAGTGCAAGCATTTGTTTATTGTTACGTCAATAACGTGTAGAAACTAATTAAAGGGTAATAGCGGAAATTTAAATTGTTAAATCCGAAATAAATTCCATTATTTCAAATTGATTTGGAAATTTATTAATATGTTTTGTTTTCGTTTTAACTTGTTTTCTTTCCAAAAATCCTAAGGGAAAAACAGAATGTAAAATCAAGACAACATAATTCTATCTGACGGCTTGTATGTAAAATCCTTTTTTATTAAAATTGGATTTTCTTTATTCAATCATTTAATTTGTGGTACTTTTACAATAAGAGTAAGAAAAGTATAAGGCTAAATGAACTCAATTTACATAAGTGGTTCATCAATTAGTGTTAGTGTAGATTGTGTAAAACCGTCAGCTATTGACAGTGATATATGCTCAGTTTCAGGTGCCTAATTCTGCGTTCAGAAAATGTACACGTTTAGTATTACAGTTGTGTTATTAAACGAATATTTTTAAATGGATAAATTGTATACAAGGTTATATAAAATATTGTTACATTAAGGGTCAGTTTTTTAATGCTAGTTTAACCCTCCTATTGTGTTCGGGTCAATATGGCCCAATCGCGTTCTTCTAATGTGCATAAATTGTTGAAGTATTTCGTTGCCACTGCATGACTTTTATTTCATTACTCTAATAACGGTGTACCAAGATTGATATTAGAAAGTTATAATTAGTCTTTTTAATGCATTTGTTACACTCACTGTGTTTGGGTCTATATAACCCGGTGATTTGTGTGGTTCCAATTAGAAGAACGAGAAGCAGATTATTATCATAGGCGAATGTATTTTATTCATTGTGTTTTATTTTCATAAATATAAATAACTTACATAATATTGCCATTGCAAAATATTACGCATGCGCATGCGTTATTTGTGTACCGGTAAACAATTTTATTCCTGTTGAGTCTGTGGCTCCGCGTATAAATGCAGCCAGTGGGAATCTGTGTGTTGATTCGAGGTTGAGATCTCGATCCGAAAAGGTCAACTTTAGATAAGACTACCCAGTCCATTTGAAAAAAGATATCGTCGTTTTCACGATGCTACAACAAGCGCTGCTACCATCAGTTCCTAGAGGAGATGGTAGCTCGGGAAGAGCCGCTGTCACCGACGACGGCCCAGGAGTTCCGGGTACCGCCAGCGATACCGTCACTGCTCGATCTACTGTTCGAGAGAGCGAGCAGCGACGCGCCACCTGTCGCCACCGCACAGAAGAGGAGGCGGCAAAAGAAGACGCGACCGCCACCGTTAGAAGGCATCACCACCCTAGAAGACACGCCGTCCACCTCCGCCGCCGCAGCCGCAACCGACAACACCGCCCGCCCTGGATCAACCAGCCCTGACGACTTCGTGCCGCAAAAGAAGCCGAAGAAGACCCTGAAGGTTCTCCCGTCTACGCCGCCGCCCCCGGACAACGGATTACAAGCTCTGGAATCCCACACCGACAGCCCTGCTGCAATGGAGCAGACGACGCAAGAGGACACCAGGGAGAAGGTGCCTCCGGTAATCCTTCGTCAGAAGGAGAACTGGATCACGTTCTTCCGAGAAATGGACTGACAGCGGATCGCCTTCACGAGGGTCAAGGCCTTCAGCGAGGGAATCCGGATTCAGCCTGCCTCACTCCAGGACCGAGACAGGCTGATTAGGTATATGTATAGGTGTGCTACTCCGTATCATAAACGCAAGGTGTTAATGCTCTCTCTCTGTTTTTAGGATGAAGCAGCGAGGACGCCCGATCCTCCTCGTGATGGTGGAGTTGCCGTCCGAGGACGACAGGAAGAAGATCCGGGAGGTGCAGCACGTCGCCCGCCTCCGAGTCACCGTCGAGGGTTTGCGGCGGAAATCCGGCATCGGGCAGTGTCACCGGTGTCAAGGTTTCCGTCACGCTCAGCGTTGCTGCAGAGCGACAGCACGCTGTGTCAAGTGCTCCGGCGATCACCACAGCAATGAATGCACAAAACCCCGTACAGACCGGGCAAAGTGTGTTAACTGCAGTGGGGACCACCCCACCATCTACAGAGGATGCCCGAAGTTCCCTCGACCTCCGCAACGGAAGAAGATGGAAGTACATCAGAGACCGAAGACGACACCGCCGACGGCGGCGCCTTCTTCAACCCGGACCGACGTCAGTTACGCCCGAGCGACAGCAGGCAAGGTTGAGAAGGCGAAAGTGCCGAGAACGGCTCCCGCCGCTGTCGTTTCCCCGCCTGTCCAACCCGATTTAGGGTTCGACGCCATATTGGGCCTTCTCGGAGGTCTCGATATGGAGAAGGCCCTACCTGTCATCCCTAAGGTGGCAGCGGCGCTCGTTCAGGCGCAAACTGCGATGGACCTGTGGGAAGTGATCCTCTCTCACGGTTCAGAGGTGGTTGCCCTTTTCGGGTAATCATACAAAGGTTCGGAGCGAAGTCTGGTGCTCCAGATAAGTATACAGTATCGACAATTTAATTTATTCTGTTCTGTTAAAACCGACAATGTTTCACACAACTAACACATGTTTCTATTTATTTCAGATACGCAGGGCATCAGAAACGAGCCACAACCGAGCGACAACAGGATAGTCCACACAACATACTCCAACATCACCACATCTCCACAACTCATCTTTTATTTTACGAACGACCAACAATGCAAAGCACAACACTGTCAACAGGCAATCCACACGACCCACAACCCAACAACTTCGCAATCCACGCGCTGAAGAGGAAGAAGATTTCTGATCAGCGCACCACCAATACAACACAATACACATTTATTATTATATTTAGTTTTAAGTGTGATATGTATTATAA
This sequence comes from Vesta saturnalis, assembly GCA_036346205.1. Taxonomy (NCBI): domain Eukaryota; kingdom Metazoa; phylum Arthropoda; class Insecta; order Coleoptera; family Lampyridae; genus Vesta; species Vesta saturnalis. The sequence goes on along the minus strand of JARFJB010000902.1, from coordinate 5,887,535 downwards.
AATGAATTGTTAATTTTTAAAAATTTTAATAAACTTTGTTGAACTTGAAGGATCTGTGTTAGTTTCGTAGTAAATATTAAACTTGATGCTATACTCTAATAAAAAAATGAAATTTATTATTGACAATGTGTAGTGAGAGAGTGCTTACGGATAGTGAACTTGAGAAGCTTTTGTGTGTTTCTGATAGAGATCCTAATGCTTCTGAAGATCATTTGTCCGAAACCGAGATATATAGTAGCGAATCGGATGATGAAGTGGAAGCTACGATTTTAGATGAAGCTGATACGGATAACCAAGTAACTTCAAAAGATGGCAATATAGTATGGAATGAAAAGGTTCATCAATCGGGAAGGTTATCTGCATCAAATATTATTTCGTTGATTCCTGGACCAACAAAGTATGCTACGTCACGAATAATTGACATAAAATTCGCGTACTTCTTATATTTCACACCCGAAATTGTAAACCTAATTTTGAAAATATCAAACTTAGAAGGCAGTAGACTTTATGGCGACACGTTTCAAGAACTAACATTAGTTGAACTATAAGTATATTTTGGCTAACTGTTTCTAGCTGGAGTGTATAAATCGCATGGAGAGGCAACAGCCAGTCTGTGGGATGGAAATGTAGGTCGTCCAATATTCTACAACGATTTCATCTAATTGCACGAATAATTCGCTTTGACGTTAAAAAACTCGACCACAACGACGCCAAACGGATACATTAGCTCCCATACGGGATTTATTGGATGAATTGGTTGCAATTCTACCTAAGCTCTATAATGTTCACGAAGGCAGAGGGGATACACCATCTCGGCTGACCATTCGCAGATGGATCAGGCAATGGCAAGATGAAGGTCCGTTCGCAACAAAAAAGGAATGGGTTGCAGAAGATCTGTCAGAAATGCAGAAAATATTGAACGGGTGAGAAATGCATATGAGCACAGTCCTAAACGTTCCGCGAAAAGGCATTTCTTGACTCTCAATAGTTCTGAAAGAAGTCTTCGAAAAATGTTGCACTAGGATCTAAATTTCCATCCATACAAAATGCAAATTGTTCAAGAAGTGAGTGCATTACTGCCGAAATTGAAGCTATCCCTGAGGAAACATTACAACGAGTTATGGCAACTTTCCCGCAACGTCTTCAATCTTGGATAGCAGAAAATGGTGGTCATTTGAAAGATTCTAGCTTTAAGTCGTAGAATCCAAAGATATGTATGTTAATTTATGATAAGAATAAAAAATGTATTGTGTTTCGTTCAATAAATATTTAGTGTTAAAAATGGTAACAGTGCCATGCCGAACCCTGTGTTACAAATCAAGAATGTTTCTAGAACGTAAGACATAAGACAATGAACACAAAAATATCCATAAGTATAACTATAACAAATCAAAACCTCTCCATAAATAAACAAAAAAGTCAACCATAATAATTCTCGGTAAGGGCTTATGGGTACTTTCAAATAAGTACCTAGAGTAATAAAATAATTACTCTAATGGAAACATGTTCCGCCTCTGAGTATTTCGCTGTATAAATATATTTGCGATTTCATTGTTGCTTCACTTAAAATTTCTTTATATGAATTAAGGATAACACATCTAGGCAGTGTAACTATTTTGTTTGGAACGTTATCAGCTATTGTGCATTTTCAGTTAGTACAGCTCATCCATGTATTAAGTTCTTTAGAATCTTCAGTTCGAAGATTTAAAATCTGAATAAAGTTTGAGTCTTCTATTGTATGGCCTCTGAATGCAAGGCCTTACCCTGCTAAATTTTAATGCATTCAATAAATTTAAGCAGCGCAGTTTTCATTTCTAACACTTTAGCCTTTTACATAGCTGTGATCAGGTTTACTACTTTGTCCATTGCAGACATAGCCCCTATATCGCGCCTATGCATTTATGATTTCTCGTGATATCGAAATTTCTCAAGTGTTTTATTCAATTTATTAAATCCTTCAACAACAAACGATTGATTCGACAACCTTGTATAGGTGACATTCATTGGAATTTTACGTTTTAAGTACGCATTTTGGCATAATTCAGAAAAGAATTTGGAAGCATCCTCCTTATAACGTAGCCACCCGAATGTGTTTTTCCAGTTTGATTGAAAACAACACCCTGGTCTTTTACCCTTCTTTAATACTTTAGAAGTAGAAGCAATCTCTTCGGTATTACTCCACCTTCTTCTTCTGTTTGCAGATTTTGCAGTTTCTTGGTCCTGATCTTTCGAATCATCGACTTGAGATTAAGAAGATACGGACTCAAAGGATGCGGACGCTGGAACCATTTTATTTGAAAACATATCATAGACATATATAAAAGCACGTATACAATATAATAAAAACACATATATATATATAATAAATAAAAAACACAACACACACAACACATAAAACAAACACACAAAAAACAAATACAACACAAACACACATATATATAATATATATATATATATATATATATATATATATATATATATATATATATATATATATATATATATATATATATATATATATATATATATATATAT
>JARFJB010000902.1:5705000-5882500 GCA_036346205.1 Vesta saturnalis | reverse complement strand
CTTTACCGATGTTGCCACCTGTACATATTTGCATGTAGGCACAAAATATGAACTACTCTAACTTCACGATTTCTAACGAAACCAAAGCAATGATGTTGAAAAGTCGCGTGTTCTTTGAAACTATTAAGTGAATACTTTACACTTAAACATTAAACGATAATACCTCGAACATCGAAGTCTATTGTAATTGAGAATTTATGACATGATTCGGTTACTACTCGCAAGAAGAACCAAGAAGAGACTTACCAGAGCTACAAACAAAAACATTAACATTTACAATGATAGTATAACTTAATTTTAAGATTTAACTTTAGCATTATAATTCTTATTGAAAAACCAACTATTTTTAACAGAATACACTTTTTTCAAAACTTTCTTTTTTAAGTTTTTCGAAAATACTTCCACCTTGCGCAAGGCAGTAACCCAATATGTGATAAAATTCAGCTCGGGGGTGTAATTGCACTTCTCATATTAATTATAATTTTATCTATTATACCAATATTAAAAAAAATACCTAGAAATTCATTTTATGCAATCAATAAAATCTTAATTTGATCATTTTTAGTAATCATTTTAATATTAATATGAATGGCAGCTAAACCAGTTAAAGATCTATTTATTTTAATAGGACAAATTTTAGGTTCATTATATGTATTTTTTCCAATTACATACTTAATACCAAAACTATTAGATAAAATTATATTTAATTAAGTTAATGAACTTGTAAAACACTGATTTCAATTGTCGTTGGCTATCCTACTCAAAAGACGCATGTATGGCACCACCATGATAGATATCATGGTAATATAGAAATAAGCTCAAAATAAAAGGTACATTAAACATAGAGTCATTGCGAAGAAATTGATTAAATATATATGTAAACCGCACGTTGCATGTTGTTAGCTATTTAATTCAAGTTTCACATGTATTACATTTTAATCATAGATGTACAGAATTATTCATGCTAGTAGTATCTTCGGAAGTGTTAGAATATGTATTTGCTCCAATAAAATTCATGTTATCCATTTGAATAAATAAATCTTATTCTTTTGGGTCATAGAATCCATTTCTGTTTATAGTTTTCCTGTAGAAAGCAAGATAAGTTAGATATAAGTAAATTTGTATATGTGAAACTGCATAATTATTGAAATTTAAATTAATTAAGTATTTTAAAAGTAAATAGGGCATATGAGGTATCGGTGAAAAGAAAATTTTGTGTAGATTTCAAATAAATCATGTTTTTAAGATATGTACTCATATAAAAACGTTATGTGTAAAAGTATTAGTTTGAAAATTTCTTGAAATATGATTATCTAATCAGAATTACAGTCTGTTATGTTTGTATAGAAAAATTGATTCAATCCAATTGGTTGTTCGGCAAAAAAAATGATATAATTTTGTTATATTTTTCAAATAGTCTGTATCAATCCTTCAAGCTGAAAGCATGTCACTCGATGTGTACATGGGTTCAGATTTAAGATGTGTGTTTCGTATAACCTAAAATAATTTAGATACCAAAAAACAATTGAAATTTTTGAAATGCATAATAAGTAAGGTTAATGTGGATTATTTGTACGAGTAATGTGTTATCGTTAAACAATGCAAGTTAAATCATGTTTTCAATTATTTTCTTTAATATAAAATTATTTTAACAAAGTTAAGATGGTGTTATCATTTCAATAGAAATAGTATAAAAAAATCGATTAAATAAAATGTGTATGCAGATAAGTTATTGTATTTAATGATACAATAACTTTAAAACAAAATAATTATATTTAATTATACAATAAATAAAATTAAAAGTATTTTCAAAAAGCTTAGTAAGTATTTCAAAAAAATTTTTAAGCATCATACCTGTACAAGCTTTATATCAACCACCTCTGGATCAGTATACTTCGTGTGATTCAAATTACATCTAATTTGGATAATGGAACTTCAATAAGAAAATTGGAACAGCTGAAAGAAGATAAATATTTATGTAAGTTCATGAAGCTTATATTAATGTTCGAGGTTATGTTGATGATTATTACTTATCACCTATGTGTACATATGTACAGGATTCAAGTAAATTATAAACCAGTCTGCAAGTAGTACAATCATTCATTGATTTTCTATTGATCCAATGTTATATTAAAAAAATATACTTACTGAAATTATATGTTCTTCATTGTTTTGCCATGATGCAATGTGCGCACAAATTCAATTTGATAATAACCGCATGCGTGTAACATGTTATGTAATTGCATATGACACAAGGTGTTTGAATAAAAGAATTTTTATACAATCCCAACTTTATTTTAAAATTATAATTGGTTTTATTTTGCAAAAGAACCTAACGTAAATGTTTAATACTTTTAATACTGAACTAATCTTGAACTTTATCCCCTGGTATGTTGGTCGAGGCAATTTTATTAAATAGTGGTAATAATCAAAGTATAAATTATATATTTATTTATATATAATTTATATAATTAAATTCATCACAATATATATATATATATATATATATATATATATATATATATATATATATATATAAAAAAGCGTACTATACGTCCGCCGGCGTTGTGTGCACGTCGGCAATTCGGACCTATAGCGTAGTAGGGGAGTGTCCATTCGACATGCACAATAGTACGTTCGTAGGAAATGTAAAAGGTGTGCCGTAACAATCAACAGGGATTAATCCGAAAGCTCAGTCGGTCGGTTAGGCACTTGGATGCATGGGCGAGTGGCTGGCGTAGATATACAGACATTTTTTAAAGGGTAAAACTTGATTTATGTTTATATCGCCCTTAGTCCAAGAAAAGGGCTACGATACAAGAAAAGGTACGATACAGTTAAAATAAAAAGTCCATGCTATAACAATAATTAGCTTCAAACGGAAGATTAAAATTATAACAAAAATACTAATGTTGTATAATAATGTGCCTCTGACTCAGTGGTAGATTGAGATAGGGAGAGTTCTAATAAATAATTAAATTAACCTACCTGTGATGCTAGTTGCCTCTTTATGCTTGATTGTTCCCACTTAATGGCATAAAAAGTTATTAAAAATTATGAATAAAATAATAAATTCTCGAGCGCCATGTTATCTTTAAATCAGGAAAATAACAAAACCCTAAATAATGAATACTAAAAACATTTAACAGAAATGAAAATAAAATAACAAATTACATAAGTTTATTTTAATAAATGGTTGAAAATGTGAAAATATTCAGAGACTTAAACTAAAGTATAAAAAACTTTACCTTTAAATGTTCTGTTTATAAACTGATACAGGTACTATGAAGCAGAAGGGTTTCTGTGGTGAAGTCAATGTCTTGCTTTATGGAATTTCCTTGTAGTTTAATTCGCCAAATTTATTGGTAACAGAATGCAGAACTGGCGTTGTTCGGGTAACTTATGTAAACTTGCCATTTAGATAGTATATTTTAAAATATAGACTTATACGTGTCAGTAAAGATTAGTAATATTAAGTACTTAAAAAATGCATACTTTAAAAATGAGTATTGAAAAGTGCAAATTAACGTTCAAATTAATGTGACTTAACGTGCCACCTAACGTGCCACCTAACGTGCCTAAAAACAAACAAATGCTTAGTTTTAAATACAATGAGAAAAAACTTACCATCAAAATTTTCTTGATGGCACATATTAAAAATTAAATAAAATCATACTTATTGTTGTTAACAGTCAGCATCAACTAAACTAAGAAAAGCTTTCAATAACTCAAGCGTAAAAGTTTTCTTGCGTTGCGCTGTTACATAATATAAATCCAATTTTTTAAGAAAGGAACTAAAACTATTTATGTAATATTACACACAAAAGATATGTTATATGAAATGCAATTAAGTTGCCAGTTTTCAATTTTATATGAAAATAATTAAAACTCCTCTAATTTTAAGCCAAATAAATTAATGATCTTAGATTAATGTATTTATTAATACAACCACCAAAAAGGTTGTTACACACCCCCTCCTAAAATTTGGACTCGGAGATCACCAAAGCGGAGATTCCAAACACTAAGCTAATAAATCAAATTATTAAAATTTAAAAAAATAACAAGAAAATGTACGAAGAAGTACGGAAAATGTGGTGACGTCGGTCAGGAAAGACCCCTCGCAACACCAAAAAAGCTAATGACGCGCTACCACCCGCACACGCCACTAGTCGAGAATCAAGGACCCGAAACCTTAAATAAAGTCAAAAAACTTTAACTGGTGGGGTTAGTGAAGCAAACCACCATCAGGAGAGCAAAATGAGTATCCGGTAAAAAGATTTGAATCTAAGGTAAAAAAACGAACGGAAACCGTAACCTACCATGACCTGAAGGGACAGTGGGCAGAGAACCCGGAAACGGTCATCGTGCAACTTCATAAAAAATCAAGGCTAAACGCCACTCTACTCGAGAGTATAAGTATTAAAAAAAAAAATCCTTGCGGACTAACAATAAATAATCGCGAGACTTGAGGTCGAGAGAGAGCGGTTCAATTACCCTACCCCGGTGGTCTCAAACCAAGCCTCCTAGGTACATAACACAACTACCACAGTCACGTTCGATAAGTAAGTCAAAATCGGTAAACCCAAGATACGACTATTTTCATGGCAAATTAGCTCAGGATGCTTCGTCGTGGAGAACAAGAGAGGCCAATCTACTCGTCACGAGATTCAGGTTTCATGTTGTTCCACAGTCATCGTCCAAGACTCAACATACCCTAACTAACACGCACATTTTATAAATAAATCGAAATCTAGGTGAGACAGCCAAGAGAAAGGTGATGCACTCTTACGAACACAACAACCCCCTCCTAAAACTACCAAAACGTCATAGTCAGGAAGTGAACTAATCGAGGTTGACACGAGGCGAACCGAAGTCCTCAAGCACCGTCCAAGAATAGTAACACTACACAAATCAGGAAAAAATAAAATAACTAAATTAATCAAAAATTAAAAATGTATAGAAGCATTACTAGTTTTCTTATCAATGGTTTTAGAGTTTACACGTCAAATTAACGATCAGAGGTAAACTCAAAATAGTTATCTTCAATTTTACTATTGTAACAATAGCAAATGGAAAATCCATTAAAGGAAGATAATCTGCCTGAGAACTAATGTCCCACAAAGTCGGCAATTCAATCACACAATGGGATCTAAATATCAACCATCGTGCTAAACAAATGTAGCAAAGATCATGCTCACAAATGTAAAAAAAATAATTAAGTGGTTTGCAAAGCCACAACAATATAAAAAATAAAATAATGTGCGAAATAAGCACAAAATAAAATTATTTTGAAAAATTAGCAAAATAATTAAAAAATATGAATAAGAAAACCAGAATGTAAAAATACTAAAATAGAAAAATAATTAAAAAGAATACTACAAAAATAAGAACTAATGAGGTTTTAAATCCTTAACATGAAAAACACCTAAGGGTTTATTATCAATAGGGGTGGCCAATCGGTACGTAGTTGGACCTACCACCTCAATAACTTTCGCTTCAATAAATTTTGGAGCTAACTTTTGACTATAATTTTTAGTCGCATCAGATAAAGTAAAATTCTTTTTCCAAACCAAATCGCCAACGTTTAATTTCAACGGACGACGTCGCAAATTGTAAGATTTTGAATTTCTTTCGTAAGCTGCATGTAAATTTTGTTTAACATGTTTAAAAATGGGTGAAAGTTCATTTAAATCTTGAACTAATTGTTCACGGTTAGTAATAAATAAATCATCCTCTTTGAAATCCTTTAGTCGACCATAAAAATCTCCAGAAATAGGAACTGTCCGACCAAACGCCAAAAAGGAAGGTGAAAATTTCGTAGACTCATGAACAGCGTTACGAATAGCATGCGCAATTTTGTGAATTTCAACATCCCATTCCTGTGATCATCTTGAATATAAGATCTAATCGCAATACCTACTACTTTATTAACTCTCTCAACAAAATTTACTTGAGGGTGATAACTTGCATTAAACCAAACGGATTGAACTTTGTAAGAACTCATTAAATTTTTAAATTGTGAACTTTTAAATTGAGGACCATTGTCCACCATACAAATTTGAGGAACACCGTAAACTAGAAATACATAATTCTCAATATATTGACAAATACTTTTAGCAGTAGCACTGCGCATAGGGTGAATCAAAGTAAATTTAGTAAACCAATCACAAATAACTAATAAAACTGTGTTTCCACTCTTCGATCTAGGAAAAGGACCCACTAAATCAATAGAAATACATTGAAAAGGATAAGAAACATTTTTCTCTTTCCCCATAAAACCATAATGATTAAATTGTGAAGACTTGCTTCGGTTACAAACATTGCAATTCCTAATATATTTGGAAATATCTGACTTCATTTTTGGCCAGTAATAAAATTCTTTAACTTTTGAAAAAGTTTTAAAAACCCCAAAATGTGATGATGTAGGATCATCATGAAATTTTCGTAAAATATCTTTCCTTAAAGATTTTGGAACAACTAATTTCCATTCCACTAAATTCGATTCTATGTTTAAATCATTAGAAATAAATTTGTAGAGTTTATTATCTTCAACTCTCCAATTAGGAAATAATTCAGGATTTTTAGAAACATTGGCTAACATTTTCTTATACCAATCGTCTAAATCGACAACAGAAAATTCTAAAGAACTAACTTCCAAAGGTGCTCTAGAAAGTGCATCAGGAACTACATTTAATTTACCTTTACGATGAATAACTTCAAAATCAAATTGTTGAAGTTTAACACTCCATCTGGCTAATCTACCAGAAGGATCTTTTAAATTATTGAGCCAAATCAATGAATGATGATCTGTAATAACTTTAAAATGGGTACCTTCAATATAAGGTCTAAACTTTTGAATACCAAAATAACTGCAAGTAACTCACGTTCTGTAATTGAATAATTTTGCTCGGCTTTGTTCAAAGTACGAGAACCATAGGCAATAACAACTTCCTCCTCTCCTACTCCTTGTGTTAACACACATCCAACTCCACAATTAGATGCATCACATTGTAAATAAAATGTTTCAGAAAAATCAGGGCTCGCTAAAATAGGAGCATCAACTAATAAAGATTTAATTTTTAAAAATGAATCATTCGCTTCGTCATTCCATAATACTTTCTGAGATTTCTTCTTACCTTTCAATAAATTATTAATCGGAGCTAAAATAGTGGAAAAATCATGAATAAAACGTCTATACCAAGAACACATTCCAATAAATCGTTTAACTTCTGTAAAAGTATGTGGTTGAGGAAATTCAGTAATAGCTTCCACCTTTGAAGGATCGGTGTGAAGACCATTCTTATCAATAACAAAACCTAAATATGATAATCGAGGTTTACAAAATTCACATTTATCTAAATTAATATTCAATTGGGCATCATAAAGCCTTTTAAAAACTTCCCTTAAAATCGCAACATGTTCCTTGAATGTACTCGAAAAAATAATAATATCGTCTAAGTAAACAAAACTGATTGAGATAAATCATGTCCTAAAATGGAATCCATAAATCGTTGTAATGTACTGGGTGCATTTGTAAGTCCCATGGGCATAACAGTATACTCAAATAATCCTCTACGTGGAACAGTAAAAGCAGTTTTTTCACAACTCTCAGCGTCTAAAGGTATTTGCCAAAAAGCTTTCTTTAAATCAATTGAAGTTAAATAACGAGCATCTCTTAATTTATCCAAAATATCGTTTAAAAATGGTAAGGGGTAAGCATCTTTTTTTGTAACTGAATTTAATTTCTTCGCATCAAAACAAACTCTAAAATCACCTGTCTTCTTCTTAACTAAAACCATTGGAGAATTCCAAGGAGAAGAACTGGGTTTAATAATTCCTTGCTCTAACATATCATCAATTTCTCTGTTCGCATGCTCCAGCATAGCAGGAGATAATGGAAAATAACGTTGTTTAATTGGTACGGCATCACCAGTATTAATTGAATGAAAAACTTTATTTGTCTTACCTAACTTTGAAGTTGATAAGGTTTTAAAAAGGTCAATAACTTGATTTAATTCAAAAACTTGATTATTATTAAGATCATCAATACTCTTAATCATAGAAAAAGTTGTCTCTGCAGAGTTTGCAACAAAAGAATTTTCACCAAAATCAGCTTTAATTTCAAATAAACGACAAAAATCTACCCCCAAAGTAATTGCAGTAGTAATAAATTCAGAAACAATAACAGAAATAGTTTTAGTAATACCATTAATAGTCAAAGATAAATCAACACTCCCCAAAATGGATTGTGAAGAACCATCAGCAATAACCAATGATGAAAAAGGCGAATTCCTATTTAATTTTAAATCATATTTATCAATCAAATACAAAGCAGGCTTACCTAAAATTGTCACGGTAGCTCCACTATCTAATAAAGCAATAAAATTCTCATTAAAAATTCTTACATTAATAAAAGGTCTAACATCATCATTCTTCTCACAAATTTAGAACAATTTTCCGAAGTTCCAAAAATTCCTTAACAGTAATCAACCACTCGTTAAAAACATGCTTGTCAGCCTCTGAAAAATCATAAGAAATGTGTCGCTAACGGAACACTTTCCATTTACAAGTTTTTGAAAATTTACACCTCGGACAATTAGAAAAGTAACATTGAATAACCACATCTAAAACAAAAGATTCTATCATCACCCTTATCACAGGTGTGAAAGGTATGACCCAACTGTCTACATTTAAAGCATGTTGTTGAAGACTTAGCTGTATTAATTTTTGGAGTTGTAAAAGTAGAATTAATATTTTTTTGTTTAATACCTGAAAAATGGACTTTAGGTTTAATATTTTGTTTCACTGCCGAAGAAGGCTTATAATCAGATTGTCTTTGTGAATCTGAATAAGAATTAAATTTGAATTTAGAATTCTGAGCTTTCACTTTGTAATTTTTACACAAATCTACTAAATGAAAATATCATTAACACTAACAAGGGCTAATTGAGTAGCAAACCAAGGTTGTAAATTTTTCATTATAATCCTTAATTGTTCACCTTCCGAAGGAGGAATCTCTAATTGAGAAAATAAATTAACCATTTCAGAAATAATAAGGGTTGGAATTTCATCAAAAGCCTGTTTACGATTTTTAATATCATCTAACAAAACTTCGTCATGTCCTTCCGGTAAAAAGTCGCTTTTTAATTTAGTAATAAGATCGTCCCAAGTATGCAAAAACGGTTTAACCGCCCTATACCAAACCAAACCTTTCCCTGCAAATAAATCAACACCTGATAAAAGCATTTCCTTCCTAGAAATATTTCGAGCAATCATTAGCTCCTCACATCTTTGAATAAAAGTAAAAACTTCTTTCTCACTACCATTAAACTTTAAATTTAATTTATAAACAGGAACAGAACCTTTTGAAATTTGCAAGTTATCTATTAATTTGGAAAAATCTTCAGTTGGAATATTAACTGAAGTATTAACAGGATCATTTGGTGACAACGAAATATTTGAAGTATCTAAATTTGAAACATCATTATTTAATTCAATATTTTCATTTATAGATTCAATTAATTCTAACGATTCGTTACATAAGGTCAACAATTGATCATGTAAATGTAAAAATTCATTATCAAATGTAATATAATTCAAGCGTTTCAAAATATGTAATAAGCGTGTGTGTAATCTAAGATATTCTGATTTCGAGGGCTTATGTTTAAAAAGTTTAATTGAAGACTGAATATGATTTAACTTTTCCTTCAATAATTCTAATTCTACTGTTTGATTTATATCGCACTTCGGGTATGAATCAAATAAATTTGGATTGATTTTTTCTGCATTTAACAGACGTCTTAAGAGTTTACGCTTCTCTTCCACAATTAACCGTTCTGCTCCACTTACATTGCGAAATTGTAGTTCAATTAATAATTCATCACTATAAAGAACATCAACTAAATAATTTACAGTTGACATCGTAACATATTATATAACACACTCAATAAAGTTCCTTATATAAACACATAAAATACCAAGCGTAACCTAAATCGTAACACTCCTTAAAATTCTGTAAACACTAAATAATCAAATCAAAAAATATAAACAATCACAAGTGGGAATAATTAACATTGAAACAACAGCAAGTCCCTTTTTCTGGCCCCACAGAAAATATAACACAAATGTAAATAAAATATCAAATAAGTAATAAATTTCAAGTAATAAATTTCAATGTCCCTGCACGTCGCGCCAAAGTATAACAATAATTAGCTTCAAACGGAAGATTAAAATTATAACAAAAATACTAATGTTGTATAATAATGTGCCTCTGACTCAGTGGTAGATTGAGATAGGGAGAGTTCTAATAAATAATTAAATTAACCTACCTGTGATGCTAGTTGCCTCTTTATGCTTGATTGTTCCCACTTAATGGCATAAAAAGTTATTAAAAATTATGAATAAAATAATAAATTCTCGAGCGCCATGTTATCTTTAAATCAGGAAAATAACAAAACCCTAAATAATGAATACTAAAAGATTTAACAGAAATGAAAATAAAATAACAAATTACATAAGTTTATTTTAATAAATGGTTGAAAATGTGAAAATATTCAGGAGACTTAAACTAAAGTATAAAAACTTTACCTTTTAAATGTTCTGTTTATAAACTGATACAGGTACTATGAAGCAGAAGGGTTTCTGTGGTGAAGTCAATGTCTTGCTTTATGGAATTTCCTTGTAGTTTAATTCGCCAAATTTATTGGTAACAGAATGCAGAACTGGCGTTGTTCGGGTAACTTATGTAAACTTGCCATTTAGATAATATATTTTAAAATATAGACTTATACGTGTCAGTAAAGATTAGTAATATTAAGTACTTAAAAAATGCATACTTTAAAAATGAGTATTGAAAATGCAAATTAACGTTCAAATTAATGTGCCACTTAACGTGCCACCTAACGTGCCTAAAAACAAACAAATGCTTAGTTTTAAATACAATGAGAAAAAACTTACCATCAAAATTTTCTTGATGGCACATATTAAAAATTAAATAAAAATCATACTTATTGTTGTTAACAGTCAGCATCAACTAAACTAAGAAAAGCTTTTCAATAACTCAAGCGTAAAAGTTTTCTTGCGTTGCGCTGTTACATAATATAAATCCAATTTTTTAAGAAAGGGAACTAAAACTATTTATGTAATATTACACACAAAAGATATGTTATATGAAATGAAAATTAAGTTGCCAGTTTTCAATTTTATATGAAAATAATTAAAAACTCCTCTAATTTTAAGCCAAATAAATTAATGATCTTAGATTAATGTATTTATTAATACAACCACCAAAAAAGGTTGTTACAATGCAGGGAATGGGTCTGGGTAGGAATTTACTCCTAAACCGCAGTGATAAAGACACGAATACTGGTAGTCTCAGTCTAGTTTGAACATAAATTCATACACCAAATCGGTGTTTTTGTTAAATCTACATGCAATATAATTAATAACACAATTTTGGTATAGGCCTATTAATATTGATAGATAATTTTAGCAGTTTATAAATAATAATAAATACTAACACAATGCTTATCGTAAGTTTGGATAGTTATACGGTTTGTGAACAAAATTTAGAAAGTTCTTCGTCAGAAGTATCTATTTAACCAAACGTTGTAATAGTAACACACTTACTTTTTTGGATAGTGCTATACCTATAATATAACCCCAAAAAAATGAATACTATGCAAAATTCAAAACCAAAAAATATCATGCATTGTTTGACATCCAGCATTGATCCTGGAAATCAAAGACACAACACATAATAAAAATCAAATAGCAATAAACCATAGTTCTAGGAAGAGCTTTCCTTAAAACAGAATATTTTAGCCAGATGTCTACCATTCCTTTTTTCTTAAACACAAATCAATTTAAGTTTACTTAACAGTGAAGCACGTTGTATAGCAACCGTTGAATTACGTCAGTGTTAAAGTTCAATACATGAAAATAGCAGTAGATTTAAGCTATATTAGTAGCTGTAACAAATGTCACTTGTGGGAGTATGGGAGTACAACTTAGTAAAATTTCACTAAAGCTTGGCTAAACGTTTACAGTTACAGGTACATAACCTTGTTAGATGTAATACCATTCAATGTTCCAACAAGAAGTAGTCGCACACACAAATTTAGAGAATAGTGCTATATTTATAACTGTAAATCGTTATAGTCACAAGCCGCCTTCAAGTACTTCACAGGTTAATTAAAACAAGTGTCTATATAGCAAGAGCTTCGTCATGAATACAATAAAAAAAACCAGGATGTTGCTTGTGTATTGTTACTTAACCGAGTGTATTACTAGACATAAACCTATTTGTTCTTAGGGAGAGGATGACCCGATGTGAAGTACAGCCAGAATGTATCTTCGACTTAGTTATCGGAGACCATTTCTAAGTAAAATTGTTTAACCGAGTGTATTACTAGATATACACCTATTTGCTCTTAGGAGGAGGATAACCCGATGTGAAGTACAGCCATAATGTATCTTCGACTTGGTTACCGGAGACCATTTCTAAATTATACCATAATTCTGAAGAACGCTGACCAGGTACAGGTGCATAATTATCCACAACAGTATCTTGTCTAGACGAAGGACGATAACAGCCAATAGAAATAAAAACCTTCTGCCAGAACTTGAAGCTTTTGTTAAGAAACTTTATATACGTAGAAACGAAAACTAAATTACTTAGGATAGTTTCTTTACTAACTATGGAGGTTTAAAAATTCAAATTTTTATAAAAATTACAGAAATAAATCGTCCAACGTACCTAGTCTCTAACAACTGAATTTTTTGTCACAAAATGGCGTTCTTTTTCAGAAGAACTCAGACCAAAAGGAAGTGACCTGATAATTTTAACTAATCAGAAATTTCCGTAATTATCACATTTTTAAATTTATTTGAAATTCAACTGTCACGCACCATGTAGCCAAATTTATTAGAATTGAAGCTAACGTGTTGCCTATACAACAGGCATAAAAATCCTCAACCTCGCTCTAAAACCCGAAGTTGGTTTAACACGTTACAGTGTCCTATCTCCTTGTGTAATATTTACGTGTATTGGATGCTTCATTTGCGTTCTCGTGATGTAGAGCGACCTTACCTATTCACATTATTTTAACATACAGTTGCTTACTGTTTCATAATTGTAATGAACAAACTATTATAGCTTTTTGTTATAAACGAATAAGTTCAAGGGTAAATATGTAATTAAAAATTATTATTAATTTTATTAAACACAAACAAAAAGTTTACCTCGAGTAGGATTTGAACCTACGACCTGTACTTTGCTAGAGTACCGCGCTAACCAACTGCGCCATCAAGGTTCAAGCCACAATCGATGTAAATTTTGTCTTTATGTATGTACAACTGATGTAAATTCTACATATAATGAGATTACAATCAAATTACTTATGTTAATGGAATGTGAGCCTGCAATATCGCAAGGATTCACACATGCCCAAGCAACTTGACTAATATTAAATTATTATAATTTTTTGTTATGAACGAATAAGTTCAAGGGTAAATATGTAATTAAAAATTATTATTAATTTTATTAAATACATAAATAAAAAGTTTACCTCGAGTAGGATTTGAACCTACGACCTGTACTTTGCTACAGTACATAAAGACAAAATTTACATCGATTGGAGCTTGAACCTTGATGCGGTACTCTAGCAAAAGTACAAGTTGTAGGTTCAAATCCTACTCGAGGTAAACTTTTTATTTATGTATTTAGTAAAATGAATAATAATTTGTAATGAATAAACGTTTTTTAACATCAACACCCATGCACTGGAAACAAATAAAGGATTTCAAAACCGAAGTGTAATAATATGAAATGTTCAAGGCCAGCGAAAAGTTTAATATTCGATAATCTGTCATATAATTGATTTTACCAGAAAAGCCGGAGCAAATCCATTTTTGTTTTAAGGGTGACACATTTTCATGTAATCGTCATTTTTGGTTGTCATTAGTCAAGGGTGAATGGGGAGTGTCACTTAAATATCTTAAATGGCAATACCCCACTTGTGACCCGTCGTTCAAATGCGGTTGTCATGGGGAATACGCCACATGTTTATTTTTTAAAATACGATGAGATTTGCCTCTTCTATGGTCATCCAAAACTAATAAATTTTTAACGAAATCTGAGCCATTTAAATAAACTTAAAGTATCAAAAGCACAATTAATCACTTTATCAAATGTTCAAAATGTGCACCGCCAACCTCCATGTAGACGTAAAGCCTACTTTCGGATTCCCTTCGCACATTTGTCAAGATCACTGGAGTTATTAAGCGACATTCATTCACTATTCTTTCCCGTAACTCCTGTAATGAATTGAGAACTGTCGAGCAAACCTTATGCTTTAAATAACCCCATAAGAAGAAATCCAGACGTGTCAAGTCTGGAGATCTCTCTGGCCACTCGATAGGACCCCTCCTTCAATTCCATTGACCTGAATACGTTGCGTTTAAGAACTCTCTAACTGCAACATCATAGTGTGGTGGAGTCCCATTTTGTTGAAATTGGATATCAACTTCCGAATAATTGGGACCATTTTCAATTGCCTCCGTTGTCATGGGTTCAATATTTAATTTAAATAATTGTCTCCATTTAGGTTGTCAGAAACAGTGGAACAATTATTGTGTTACCTGGAATATTATAATAATTAATAAATAATTGTCTTTAGTATGCGATAATTATTATGTGCAACGAACATAACGTAGCCTACCAAAAATTCCTGCGCAAACGTTTAACGTTTGAGGATATTGTATATGTGACTCTGTTGTTATTTTGGCAAAAAAAAACTCCGGAAAGGGTTCATGAAATTACCAGACGTTGCAAAAAAAAGGATTCACATTTAAAAGAATACAAGACAGCAAAGAAAATGTTTCACATCAATATGTTTTCCTAGATTAAACATGAATTTTTCAAAATGACACAATTGGTGGTTCATGGCAAGATAGTAATAAACGAAGTGTAAGAAGCATTAAAACGGATGGAAAAAGGTGAGTTACTGAATTCTGTGTGTTTTAATGTTGCGTAGGTAATGCCCTGCCATGGTCGGTATATTACTATTCATGCTGGTTGCGAAAACGGTTTTATTCCTGGTGCTGCTCTAATACTAATCTAAAACTAAATATTACGAAGAAATAAAACTACCCTTTAAACCAAAAAAAACCTTTTCGAATAAGGGCATGTCCTATTCCCAGTTGGCCATTGAGATTACAAAAACAGACGTAAAATCGACTTATTTGTTAAGATTTTTCAAAAATTGTGACATGGTATTACGAAATAATAAAATGAAATTCCGCAAGGTTCAGTGTTAGGCCCGCTTCTACTTTAGTCTTTCCCAAAGTGTTACACAAATTCCAAATTCATACTTTTCGTTGATGATATAACTATTCTGAACTCTGAATATTCTCTCGAAGCTACTCTTAACACAATGCATAATTTTAAATCACAGGTTAAGCTTTGGTTTAAAGCAAACACATTGTGTTTAATTCAGATAAAAGTCAACAATTACTATTTATTTCAAATGGTTCAGGGGAACCTAGGCATTCTGTAAAATTTCTGGGAATGCATCTCAATTCCTTATTAAATTGAATATACATGTTGGTTTTGTAAGTTCTAAACTATCAAAAACGGTGTATCTTCTTAAAAGACTAAAAAAATCGGTTGATGTAGAAACGTTAAGGGTAATCTGTTTTATTTGCATTATGCTCCTATGCTTTATAAAAAAATTAAAGCTAGTACACTTAACTTGCCACTAAACAAATTTAAAATACATATTAAACAAATTTTAACTGACATTGCTTACTAGTCCATAAATTAATATTTGTGTGACAATAGCATTTATTAAGCATATGACGGAGATAACCAAGTTGTCTCTCTCCTTTCTATTGTATTAGTTCTTAAATTATTCTTAACCCTCAACTAGTAAGGTGATTTCCGGGCCACCAACTAGTATCGTTGGGTCAGAAATGACCCAGTCTCATTATAAGGGGAGAAAATATTTATTGAAACTCAAAAATACAACCCTCAAAAGAAAATAATAGGAAAAAATTGGCATCATAGTATTCAGCAACAATGCAAATAACTAGTACTTCAAAAACAAACTAAATCTCAAAAACTAATAAAAGAAGGTATAAAGTAAGTATTTATGCGAAGAAAACCGCCGTTCGAGCAATTAACTAAAAAGCAACAAGAGCATTAACCTCTCATTTTTCGTAACTACACAACTTATTGACTACCTTTACATTCATTACACAAAATGTTTTGATTTGAATGTAGTTTACAAATTGTTCTGTAAGTTTCCGATTCAGTATGCTTCGACAGTCTTTGCATCGTCGCTTTTTCGAGGAAGCTCGTGATCGTCTCTTCCTATCGGGGGATCTTCACTGATTTTTATTTTCAGTCTTAATTCTCTTGAAAAATGTTGATTATTGTAGCGTCGCTGCATGTGTTCATCAATTAGGAACAAGGTCAGGCTTTTTATCAACGATCCTCTATTCATATTCAAACCTCTAACCGCAAAGTTCAACAAAACGTGACTATTGCGTAGAAAATAGCAAGCGGTCATCGTCTCGTTCTGAGATTAGACGAAAGCATAGCACATTTCTGATCTATAGAATCGACGCCACTTTTGTTGAGCTATAGAAGTGTACTATTTCTGATTTTTGGTTTCATCTCCGGAAGTTGATTGCTTATGATGTAAAAATGATACCATAAGAAACCAAAGTATTACGTCGTGCAAAACCAAATATTGATGAATATACCTATCGTGGTCTGTTAGCTAAAAACTCAGAAACCATTTCCCTCTTGTTCTTGCGAATCGTGCCCACGTATGTTAGTTTGTTATTTCTTAACTCTTCCAAAAGCTCCAAAGAGGTTTATCTACTATCACGTTGCGATTGCATCCTGCTATTGGTGCGAGCAGATCTAAAACTGAGAGCGTGGGTATGGCCAGATGTCTAGGATTCACAATATTCGGGTTTCTGCCAGTGTACACAAATGCGTTAACCAAATAGTGTGTCTTTGAGTCACAAAGGCACATAATCTTGATACCATAACGTTGTGGTTTACTTTTTATGTAGACACGAAAACTGCATTTTCCTCGAAATCCCACCAACATTTCATCTATTGTCGCATATCGATAACAATTGTAGTTAGTTTTACAGGTGTTGATAAAGCTGTTGAAAACTTCTGATAATGCAACTAGCTTGTCACCGCCTGCTTTTTTTGCATCCCTCGTATCGGTATCGTCGGATCCTATAACTGACAACAAGAAAAGAAATCGCTTCAAACTCCTGTACCATCAGTAGCCCACAAACTACTTGGATCTTGATGTGCTGACTTGAAAATTGCAGTTGAATACAATAGACCAAGTAACGCTTTCATCTCGATTTTGTCCGTGTGATTTACAAAGGTACTTGTGAGATTTGTCCGTTATTTTTCGGTTAATGTGCTCTACGATAATATCAATGATTTCCTTCGTCATCAAAAGTGACCATGCTTTGTAACGAGAAGTAGCTGGGTTTGTTGCAATAGATTCTCTCAGCCAAGGATGCTATAAAACGATGTTTTCAACTCTTGTTGTGTATTGGACCACTTATACCTATTTTTCCCATAAAAGTACTGCCGTTCGTTGGGGTATGACGTTTCACCTTCATCATCACTCTCCGATTCGATATCGGACTCAGAATGTTCATGTATCAATTCTGCATCACTCAAGTCACTGTCACTCTCCTGAGATCCATTCTCCAAGTGTGCTTCATTATCACTAACATCAGTTAAACTGTTTACAATATCAAAAATTATTATTAATTTTATTGAATACATGAATAAAAAGTTTACCTCGAGTAGGATTCGAACCTACGACCTGTTAGAAAAATTTTCGAGGAGTGGCACTTGGTAAACGCAACATGTGCACCATGATAAACAATAACTGAAACACTTATGCTGCATAAGAGAGGACGTATTACGCCTAAAGAACACCTGGCGGAGAGGGGAGTGATCGTGTCCACTCGCTTAAATGCGGCCCTTTGAAAATGCTTTAGATTACATTTAACCCAACAATACCAGCTGTGGGTTATATTATTATCTAAGTGTTTTCAGTGCCTATGTTTTAACACAACAACACAATGCAATGCAAATTAAATTACATTTTATATGTATACAGAGTGGATCAAAGGTCCGGAAAGGCCCAATTATCTCGTAAATTGCTAGTCCGAATTGTACAAAATTTGGGATAAGCCTATTTTGGGATACGGAGATTCCAGATTTGCAAAGTTGCCAAAATTTCCCAAATCGTTTTCCTATCCATAATTTGACGATACCAAAAAGTATAAAGCGCTTTGAGGACTCTGGAGGACTAAAATTGATACCGATCTGGTAGACCAAAAACAGTTATTAATGACAACAACACTTTATATATAAAGCAGAGTTTCGTTGAAGATCCACATACATCCTCACGTAGGGTTGCACAATTACATGATGTCGGTCATTCTTCAGTCTTACGTGTATTACACAAGAAGAAATTTCAACCATACAATATTCATATATTGCAAGAATTATGTGAAAATAACTTCGACCGTAGATTAGAGTAAGGCAATGATGGATAAAAGTAAAAATGACGGAAATTTTTTTAAGCACTTCTGACGAAGCAGGCTTTATACTGTGTTGCAGTATAAATCAACATAATTTCAGGTACTGGAGTGACGTAAATCCACACTGGATGCGTGAAAACCATACTTAAAGACCACCAAAATTAAGTTTATGGTCAAGTATAGTGGGTACTCAGTTAATTGGGCCCTTCTTTATCGAAGGAAATTGAACGTCTGATAAGTACGAAATACTACTTAGGAAACAAATTGTACCTACACTGAGAAACTTGTTTGGAACCGATTTAAATCACATTTGGTTTCAGCAAGATGGAGCTCCAGCTCACTTTGGTGTAAATGTTTGGCATTATTTAGATGAGATATTTCCCGGACGATGGATTGGTAGACGAGGTAGTGTTGAATGGTCTCCACGTTCACATGATTTCAATCTTAAAGATAATTTTTTTTGGGGATACTTCAAAAATTGGTCTCGCTCAATTTCTAGACAATCGTGGAGAAATGTGCTGGATGCATTCTACCATCGATTAGTGAACTGTCAACTCACAAATGGAGCACATTTTGAACACTTGATCAAGTAATCATTATGTTAAAAATGTTGTAATCTTTCAATTTTTACGTTTTAATGCAGTTGAAAATAGTTTGTATTAAAAATTTTATTGAGACCGTTAGGCGTTGCCAGACTTCTGTTTTATGTACTTAAGACTACATAAAATCATAAGTGTTACAAATGGTTGAACTCGTATTGAAGAAGAAATTCCAATAATGACTGTAAATACAAAAACCAAAGTGACTAATAATATCAGAGAAACGGCAAATCTGGCAACATTGCAAATGTCAAATCTAGTATCTTCGTATTCCGAAATAGGATTATCCCAAATTTTATAGAATTCGGATTAATAGTTTATCAGGGATTAATAGTTTATCAGATAATTGGGCGTTTCCAAACTTTTGGTCCACTCTGTATGCCATAACTACGTGCTGACGTGTGTAAATCACTATGGTAGTAATATGAATAAATCATTATTATTATTATTATTATTATTATTTTTTTTTTTTTTTTTTTTTTTTTTTTGGCGCGACTACTTTGGTCATTTGCCATTTAACTCTCCTGTTAAGATATACTTGGTTTATTCTTACAGTAGTTTGGCTACTTCTGCATCTTTTAGAAAGGTAATTAATTTAGTTATGCTTTCCTGGTTATCTTTAAATATTACTTCAATACTATGATTCATGTCTAGTTTTTGTCGTATTTCGTTATATTTTGGGCATTGCAATAACATGTGATCGATTGTTAGATCCGTATTACAAATTTCACAATTATTACGTCTTCTCCTGCTCAGAAGGTGTGAGTGGGTTAGGTTAGTATGTCCAATACGGGTTCTTGTTAGTATTACCTCTTCTCTTTTGTTAGGTTGGGCTCTGTTTTCCAAGGTTTTATTGTTTTCTTTATTTTTGCAGATGCGTTTGTGTTGTATTCCATTCTTGTAACCAGATGTCGTACATTTTGTTTTAATTGCTTTCTTGTGTTGTTTTATGGTTTCGTTGTAATTATGCGTCGGTACTGTTTGAAATATTTCATTAAGTCTATATTTTTCTATTGTTTCTAATGCTCTGACTATGGCTGGTCTCGGAATAGTTGGTCTTTCCTTGAATTTCTGTAAAGTTTCGTCATCTAGAAGTCTGTGGTTTATATGTTCATTTAATGTCAGTATCTTACTGTAATAGTTTAATACCATCTGCTGCCTTCGTATTTTTAATGGAGGTATTCCGGTGTCTGCAAATATGGATGCATGGGGGCTAGTGCGAAAGGCGCCTATACACAACCTGGTACCGTAAGCGTGCAGGCTATCTAGGGGTTTTATTGTCGATGGTCTTGCGGACGAGTATATTATTGATCCATAATCCATTATTGGCATTACGAATGCCTTATACAATGTTACCATTGTTTTACGATCTGATCCCCAGTTGATGTTTGAAAGGCACCGTATTAAATTTAATCTTTTCTTACAGTTTGTGATTAATGTGTTTATATGTTCTTTATACGATAACTTATCATCCAGAGTTACACCCAAAAGTTTAACACTTTTTACAAACGGTATTTGTCTATTGTATATGTGTAGTTTTGGGTCAGTTTGTCGTAATCGTAGACGACTAAAATTAATGCCTTTAGTTTTTTCTTTTGAAAAGTTAAATCCAGTTTTATTTGAGTACTCCGTTATGTTATTTATTGCTTCTTGCAGTTGTTCGTTTATCTCTTCAATTGTTTTCCCACGCTTTATTATTATTAAGTCGTCGGCATAAATACATTTTCCAATGGAGTTTGGGATGACTGACAAAAGATGATTTATTCCTATTAGAAATAGGGTGACACTTAAAACCGATCCCTGCGGAATGCCGTTTTCTAGCACACACAGCTTGGAGTGTGTGTCTCCTACCCTTACTCTAAAGGTCCTATTCGATAGGAAGCTCTGAATGAATTTAGGTAGCTCTCCTCTTGTGTTCCAGACGTGTAGTTGATTCATGATATTAAATTTCCAAATAGTATCGTAAGCTTTTTCTAAGTCAAAAGACACTGCTACGCTCTGTTCTCTTTCTCTAAAACCTTCCATTACGAAGTTTTCGATGTATATTAGCTGGTCTGTGGTGGAGTAAAATTTTCTAAATCCAGTTTGGTGTGGAGATATTAATCCATGCGTTTCTAAATATTTCGTCAGTCTCTTATTAACCATTGACTCCATTATTTTACTGTTGTTGTTAGTAAGTGATATTGGTCTATAGTTATTTGCGTTGGTGGCGTCTTTTTGTGCCTTAGCTATCGGTATTACAACGGATTCCCTCCACTGATTAGGGTAGGTGCTTGTACTATATATTTTATTATACAGTTGTAATAACTTGTTCTTTGCAGACGTAGGAAGATATTGTAACATGGAGTATGTTATATTGTCTGGTCCTGGAGCCTTATCTTTTTTATGTTTTAAGGCTTCCTCCAGTTCTTCCAGTACGAAAGGGGTGTTATATTCAAACTTTTCTACGGTGTTAAAATCTAAATATATTTCTTCTTGTTGTTTTATTCTTAAGAAATCCTGGCTATAGCATTGGGAGCTGCTTACGTTTTCAAAATGAGCAGCAAATATTTCTGCTTTTTCTTTTGGGTCATTTATATTTGCACTGTCTACTATTAGGATTTCAGATAGATTTGTGGGTCCTCTATTTAAGCTTTTGCTTTTCTCCATACTTCAGTTGGGTGTGTTCTTATATTTATGGTGCTTATGTACGTTTTCCAGGAAAGTTGTCTACTATTTAAGATGACTTTTCTCATTATTGCCCTAGCTTGTTTGTATGCTGCTAAATTAGAGGTGTTTGGTGCATTCTTAAAAACATTGAATGCTTTTCTTTTACTTTTAACAGCATCGCTGACTTCTTGTGTCCACCATGGTACGCTTGTGTGTTTAATTTTTCCGGACGAAAGTGGGATGTTTTCTTTTGCAGCTTTAATTATACTTTCTGCCAAATCCTGCACTTGTTTGTCTATATTTTCTGTAGAGATAAGTTGTAGGTTACTCATTTTAGTTGCGTACCCTTCCCAGTTGGCTTGTTTTATTTTCCACCTCCTGGGAATAGAGTAATTTGTTCTTTTTGTGTCCGTAGATATAATGATTGGACAATGATCACTATTATAATAGTCGCTTAGCGCCTTCCATTCAAGCTTTAGTGATAATGTTGGGTGGGCAAATGTCAAATCAACGACCGTAAAATTGTTAGATTTGGCATTAAAGTGGGTCGGATCTCCTGTATTTAGAATATTGATATTGTTACTTTCCATAAATTCTTCAATAATTTTCCCACGTTGGTCTTTATATATGGAACCCCAAAGTTCAGAGTGGGCGTTGAAATCCCCTACTATCAAATAAGGAGGTGGAAGTTGGCGAATAATCTCCTCTAAATCGTTCAAGTTCCAATCGAATTTTGGAAGATATATGTTACATATCGTTGTTTTTATTGGATATGTTAGTTGCGTAGCAATCACTTGGTGATTTGATTGTATGGGTAGTTGTTTTGTAGGAATTCCATTTCGAGTATATATTGCGACACCTCCACTTGCCCTCTCGTTACCGGTATAATTTCTATTGATGCATGTATAACCCTTTATAGGGAAGCTATCGTTTGCTTTTAGATGTGTTTCCTGGATACATACCACGACGGGCATGTATTGGTTTATTACCATTTGCAGTTCACCATAGTGCTTTTGGAATCCATTACAGTTCCATTGCAGAATGGTTTCGTTGTAGAGTGTTACAGCCATAATAATGTGTTTAAAAGAAGATAAATACTTATACTATAGATGAGTAAATAAATAAATAAATAACAGATAAAAAAGCACAATGGACTGGTATTTATAGACTAACAAACATAAATTATCACAGTATATTATCACTAAGTTTGAAACTTGATTAAATATTCAAAAGGTATCACAGTATATATCACTGACTAGTACTTCGGGGACCTCTTGGTCTCCTTTTTCCATCCTTGGTCTTTTTTTAAGGTGGATCTCGCTTCATGGAGTGCTGTTTCATCAACAGAAGCAATACTAGACTCCGTTGACGTTGATATCGTATTTCCCGTTTTCTCTTTGTTCGCGGGACTCTTCGTCCATTTCCTCGATGGGGACGGAAGATAAAGGTACTGGTGCAGGGATACTGTTGCTTGCATTCTGATTTTCGTCTTGTTTACTTGTTTTGTTATTTATCTTTTGCGTCGTTGCACATTTTGTTTCATTATCTTTTAGTGCCACAAATGTGTTTTTAGTTCTGTTATTAAAACGGGTATCAGTGCAGAAGCTAACTCTGCTATGTCGGTAATTTTGTAGCTGTGGCTGTTACATTAGCATACGAAGGTCCTTTAGGTTGTTGGCCTAGGACTTCTTTTCGTGCTTCATTATATGTCAGGCTGTTTTAGTTTTACTTCTTGTATTTTGCTTCCTCTGCATATCTTGGGCAGTCTTTAGATCTTGCCAGTGATCACCTTTACAATTCACGCATTGTATTGGTATATCACAAGGTCTTCCGGTGTGTATTTGCTTTCCGCATACACATACTTGTACGTTTTACAATGTAATGCCGAATGTCCAAATAATTGACATCTATAACACCTTAAAGGTGGAGGTATGAACAACCGGACATTTAGTTTGTAAAATGCCACTTTTACAAATGTTGGCAGATTCTGGTTACAGAAGGTAAGTATTAAACTTGCCGTATTTACAATTTGATTATCCTTCTTAATTTTAATGCGTCTGACGTCGATTACTTTTGATCTCTTAAGTTTTCAAGGATTTCCTCTGTTGTGCAGTTTAACAGGTCTCTACACGTTATAACCCCTTAACAATGTTTAAGGTAGGATGCGGTACAACAGCGACGGGTATGTTTCGAAATTCTCCAGTTGTAGTAGACGTTTAGCTTGTTTTGGTGTTTTCGTGTCAATCAGTAATCCTATTTTGGTTTTCTTACAATAGTTTACGTCACCTATCAATCCATATAACGTTTTCGCTATGAAAAATGGGTTTTCTTTCTCAAATGAGCTTGAATCAATTTTTTATTATTATTATTATTATTATTACTATTATTATTATTATTACTATTATTATTATTATTATTATTATCAACATTGTTGAAAAGGCCACGTGGATTTAAAATGTACAAATCTTTTGAATATAAAACGATTTGCACTAATGAATTAATTAAGATTATTTATATAAGAAAATGGTAATTAACAAATGCATAGTTTTCTGAGTATGCAGGATTATGCATAAAATATTAATTTCGTTGGTGTTTTTGTCTAACTTTAAAATTTTATTCAAAAGAAACCAAAGGAATTTTAATAAATTTTTACAATTGCAAACTTATCGAACTATTAATGCGTTAAAATTGCAATTAAACACAAAAGTTTTGAAATAAAATATTGCAGCTTTAATAGCAATTCCTGACTTCAATTAAATACAAAAATTCGAAACCAGCCACTGTAAAATTATTGATTATTCAATAGCCGATTTAATTAAGAATTCCTCTAACCGTTAGAATTTAAAAAAATAGATACAAAAGTAAATTTCCGTTAAAACGTTAATCCACGAAAAAAGTGGTTTAACATCCTGAGTGTTGTAGACATTTGCAGAAGCGAAAATGAAATTATAGGGAGAATAAATTTTACCACCGAGAATAATCTTACTCGATTCAAAGATAGACTGCTTGAAAAATGGATTGGACATCGTCAATTTAATAAAGAATTCCAACGACAGTAATATAGACTTGTTGAAGTTTCCGTCTTTTTCTTCCAGTATTTCACTTTTAAAAGATAAAAAATAAGATGATGATATCGGGATTTTTTTCATCTTTTATTAGAATTTGTGGTTTTTCTTTTAATTTTGATGAAGACTTTTTATTATTGGTATGGCTTTATGGCCGCAACTAAGCTCTAAAATCGAATACTGTAATTTTGATAGTCTAAGAGCAAAATGAATAAACATTTTACGATTCGACTCATGTCCGTTTTCATTAGTTTTCATTGCACTTTCGGATTTACTTCTAAATAAACTGATCGCACGACTTCTCCAACTTTTCGCTTCGGTCAATTTATTAAAATTACTTTTCCACAAAGTTGCTTTAGCTGTTTTTATTCGGGAACTTAATGGAAATTGTATGCAATATGACATTTTCCAATTTTACGTCTTATGTTTATTTTGTTGTGAAAATAGTTGCATCTACCTCTATAAAATGTAATGTATTTTTAATAATAATCTGAAAGCGCCATAATACAATTTTATTTAAGCTCTATTACATATTACGTTAAGTTGCTGAATTAACCCTTAATCGCACGCAAATCGCTCACTTTTTTGTTTCTAAATTCACCAAATTTTACGTGTAAGTGTGATAATCTTTGCGCCTAGGAATGCCTGTTGCAATGCCTGTTGGAAGGGGGTGTCAGTCGGAGAGCAGCAATAAATAAATCAGTTCGGTACAACATGAGTTCGAAGTAAGGCCGATTAACGGATGAGGGAAATTCCCATTAAGTTTGTGAATCATTGGTTTTTTCGGCATGAATTTTTTCTCTGTTTTTGATACACATGTTATTAGATGTCCTTTTAGGGTACTTACTTGTAGCTGTAATGGATACTCTTACATGTCCAAACCGCACTAGGCGTCGTGCAGCCTTACCGAAGTAAGCGGGTTGCAAGCCAGCTATAGTGGAAATGGGCGAGGTCGATATAAGGAGTAAAATGATTGAAAGGTAGTTTCAAACACCTTATACTTAGCATACATCTACAACAAACAATTCTCAGTCCACGAAAAATTATCTCTAGGCGCTACCACAATCTTAAATTTTGCTTAAATAAATAGTCTTAGGCGGGATGTCAAATCAAACCTATTTGACTGTGAAAGACAGGATTGCAGCCTACTAAGTAAAACCATTCACCACTCAAGTTCACTTACACTTAAACTATTTATTTATGATTGTATATATGATTTATCCCCTTGGGGTTATTGCAGTCGCTTATATATACGAACTGCTGCTTTTATTTTCACAAATAAAATCCACACTGACCATTCCCTTCAGAAACACCGCGGCCACAATCTTTACTTAAGCTCTAACCGAACAATTGTAAGTATCTATCATTTGGGCTTTCGCTTATATAACCTCTGCCCGCCACATTACCAATCTCTTCCCGCTAATATCGAAATGTACTTATCACAAACGCGTCTTTCGTGCGTTTCTTTGCCGAGTGGAAGTCTGGATCGACCCTACGCAAACCAAACTAAGAAAAACGTAGCCATCTTGAATTCACTTTGTAGATTCACTCACAATTCTCCGAAAAAACCATTAATTGTAATGATATTCGCTCTGTACGTTATCCAGAATAACTTTCTATGCAAATTTAATATGTGGGCGACCTCTGCTTCGGCACAAATTAACGAACTCTATCACATTCTAACAACTTCATTCTTGAACATGCATTCAATTTGTCAGTATTGGACCATATAACAAAATTTCTACAAACCAAAATATGAATACATATTCCTTACTGCACATTAATACAATACCAATATATCATACTGTTACTCACTGATAGTCTACAACCATTTCTTTAATCCGAATTCTTTTGTACATAGCAGCAAAAGACAAGTGGCCAAACGGTAGTCTTCTACCTGTGCCGTCTTAGTAACAATTTCCTCAAAACATTATTTTTCAACCAAATCTAACGCTTTCAACATAAAAATCTTTTTACAGCTTTGAAGTATTCTTTCATATGATATCTAATGCTTCATTAAGTTCCAGTGGCGTATCATCTACACAAATTTACATTCTACATACACGTGCAAACTCACTCCATTTACATTCAAAATACGTTACCAAAATACTGCATATACACAATGCGTCAAAATAAGCTTACAATCCAAAACAAGAGAGGCAACTATTAGAATAGTATGAAGAAATTGAGAACGAGAAACAAGATTTACCAGAAGGTATTAGACGACCGTGATGATAATGGAGAAGAAGTCTGAAGAATTGGATACCCTCAGTGATATTTCTGTTCATTCAGTTCATTAAGGAATGACCAATCCTTGGTTAGAAATAGAAGAGCAACATACGTTCATAAGAAACTTATTATTATATACATATACATATATATATATATATATATATATATATATATATATATATATATATATATATATATATATATATATATCCATGATCTTACTCCCCCACAAACTCTGGTAATTATTTAAATTATTTTTATTAATTTATATTTTATGTTAATATTATTTATATTAATTATTCTAATTATTTTTGTTATTATAATTATTTAAATTGCCCAGACTAACTTTTAAAGACAGCCGCATGTTAAGACTCGTCAAAGGGGATAGGGATCAAAATTTAGAAGAAACTTTAATTTTAATATGATAAAATAAATGATTATTAATTTGAATTATATTAAGATTTTGAATATAATAATCATAGTTAATTTGTCCAATTATGTTTTATCGTATCTAACTTGTTCAAGGAAATTGAGTTATAAATTTTAATTCGCATTAATATATGTGTCACACCCTGTACATAACAAAAATTCTTCAAAAATGCATACTTGGGCATGAGCTGTGCATACGAAAATATGTGACTTTTGATTATAATAAAAATGATATTCGCCATACATGTAAGTATAAATACGTTTGAATTTAAACAATATTATATGAAACATTTAAATTTTTAGACCAAATAATATTCCCTTTGGACATGCATACACGTTGTTGCACATCATGATTGTTACAAAGGATCGAAATTATGAACACAACAATAAAATATCAATGTCAACAATAAAGTACTCACATGAAATGTCCTCCTTTGTTTGGTTACTGCTGCTGAAGTTGATTGTAGAAAACAGCTCCTTCGAACTCCAACTCCGCTCCTCGAACATTCAAATTTTCTTCAATATAGCTTATACGTTTAGGTAAGTTCCACTAATGTTATTATAATATTGATGAATCTTTATTTTTAGGATCATCACTTCTTATGTTTATTTCAAAATAAGTTTTGAAAAGCATGGATCGTTGAAGGTTATTATAAATTAAACACGCTTCCAGTAAATAAAGTATATAATAATGATAACACGAAGAGAACACAATTAAATATCCATAACAACGTAAACAACATAAACTTAAAAACAAACAATGTCGAAACTGGGGAAATATTTTCATTAACTATCGATGACCTCCGATTTTGATTTTTAAACAGGTAAACTAACCTTAATTTAGTTATTTCCCGACAAAAGACTATCACTTGTTTCTTTGACACTTCCGATACTAAAATCGCACTTTGTTTTTAACGAAGTCACGTTATTTTGTTTAAAAATAATTTCACAAAAAATTTGGCAACATCTTACTTTAGCAAGCTGTTGAAACAGAGGAAAATTAAGAGAGATTGTAATCCTTCAGCACTTCTATTTATATTATTTTAGTTAACGACCAAAATCTTCGATTGTTCTCAATAGTTACCAAGAATATTTCCTAAATTCTGATTGGCTAAAGCAATTTTTACATTACGATGTAATTTCAAAACCCCATAACTTTTGCCCCCTTTAACCTATCTTAAAACTAATAACATATTCATAATCTACATAAATTTCTCTATAATTTAAAACCAAGCACGAACTAATTCCTACACTTAATAACTAAGCTAATTTTCACACTGAATTATTGATTTTACACTAATTTTATATATTTTACAGGCCTGGAAATGATTTCGACATAAATATGGGATCCTACTGCACCTAAATATTCATCTTTTACATGCCTACGGCCAATTTGAAAGGAAAATTATTTTAATTTTTCCAACACTCTTAGAAACTAAATTTGACAAAATGGACACAAATAAAGTGAATTGTAACTTGAAATTAAGGCTACTTTACTATTTTTGCCTCTACTAATTTATTTTACATAAATTGTCTCAATATAAAATACTTTTTATGTAAATTTTATGTGAGGAAATAACATAACCTCATATTGTTAACACAATTTTCAATGTATAATTTCACACTTTTAACCACTATAACTGTTTGTGAAAGTGTTTAAACTTAATGTTCAAGTCTCAATTTAATTTATTTTAACACTTTCGTAGGTTCGTAAGTTCTTCTACGACTAGTGTCGAATTGTTGTAAATCACTAGTTTAAGGTCATTAAATGTTGATTAAACACAATAATTCCAGAGCTGCTGCTTAATTTATGTTTTATAGTTACTCAATAATGTACTTGTTTTGTTTTTTCGTAATTTTAGCGCTGATATACGTTTATCGCACTAACCCGAATGTTTTCATGATTCTTGGCTGCATACATTTGAATTGTGACATTGATACCAGCCTATATCTAGTTTTTAACATTATTTTTGTCAACTACAACTTGCATCACATGTCATCAAGGAACATTATGTTCAAATAAACTTATTACCAAAATAAAAACTTGAATTAAATCATAACCATAACAAACATACCCTATACTTCAATGTAATGTGCTGTCGATTATACTTATATTAACATTATATTTAAGAAATATTTAAATTTACATACATCTCAATGTTTATTAACCATTCTTATCTAGAATTATATAATGATATGTACCAAATTGTACAAACTAAAGAAATAATTCACTATGTGACTTACATAGCTACTCGAATGTAATTTAAATCATCTCAATATATATATATATATATATATATATATATATATATATATATAGAAATGTCCTTAATATCTCAAATATCAAAATGGGGAAAATTATTAAAAATTTCTGTTAGGGATAGAGTTCTAATTTGGGGAAATAAAAATATATTATTTTAGTTGTGCACCGTACTAGCTCGAATCTCTTTTGGGGATAGAGTTCTGATTTGAAGGGAATTATTAACTGGTTCAATATTATGTGGATTCCACGTTATATCAAAGATCCTATATGTTAAATGTACCTTATTAAAATTTGTATCATAACGCATGCGTTGCGAATTCAATGAACTCAAGTACCAAACTGTCAGATTTGCTAAATGATGACTTCTTAAAATTGTGATTTTAACTCGATAATTGAAATTAAAATTTGGAAATAAAACTAAATTTCTACTTGTTTTGCAGGTGTTTATACAACTATTGCATAAACATTTACACCTATACATAAAAATAATAAGTGCAGGAAATCACACAAATAAAGATACAACTAGCAGGGTTAGGATTAAAAATTGACTCACATGTGCATTGTCCTATCTGCAAACGGATGTTTTCATACAGCTGGTTCCAATTGTTCATGTAAGTTCTTTCCAATTGATGATCGAAGTTATTGATCCACCAAGTTCGCTGCTGCAATACGTCCAATAATTTCACACTGGCCCTCGGATTGATGGTTGCTTTGTTGTGGTAAACGTAGTTATTATATGCTTAAGAGTTTCACTCAACCACAAAATTTATTGTTAATAATATTTAGTTAATTGTTTTAAGATGTTTCAAACTTATCGGTTTATGTAATGTTTTAAGATTGTAGAAATTTTAAATTATTATCACTTTCTTTTTAGCATCCGAATGGAACATCAATTATTAAAATGTCGCAGCAGGAATAAAATACCAGTTGGAAGAAAAATGATTACAATTTTATTTTGGAAACGTAAAATTAAATTAAACAAACGAACTTTTTAAAATCGTCAAACCTTAATCATAACAACTATGAAATTTAATTCGTAATAAGCTTTACGAACATGGACAAATATCGGTAACCTAACTTTATTTTAAAAAATGTAGGTTGAAACAATTGTTTCTGAACTCCTCGTCTCTCCGTTAAACTTGTATTAAAATCTCCCGATAATAATTGTGGTTAAATAACTTACTTGTTAAACACAAACACTTCACTTTTTTAAACTTTGCAAAATAACTGGATGAAATAGAAAAATATAGAGAGAGATTCTGCTCAGGAGCAATTCTTTATATACCCTTCTGTTAGTTACCACATTGTCATTTTTTTTTAGCAATCCAAATAATGTAACCAAGTCTATGATTGGTCAGAATAAATTCGAAAACTTAACTAAAATATAAATTATGCTATACCTTTTTATAAAGCCATTGATTTAAATTTTAAAAACAGAAATGAAATCTGTGCTAAATTCTGCACAATTTGATACTAAACTTGGTATAACTCTCTTAAATACTCTACGAATTGACTTATTCTAAACTGAAATTGCTTATATCTAAATAATCTTACTATCTACACTTAAATTAACTACATATTTGTGATCTGGACGAAAATTTGTATTAGAAAAATTTATTATATGTCCTAAATCTTAAATTTAGAGGAAAATTCTGTTTAACATGGCAAATTTGTATAGTCAACCCCATTTCACAAAATTTATGTTCAAATGACTTGTATAAGTTAAATTACTGTATGGAAATGAGGAAAACCTCATACTAATCACATTAACAAATCATTTTAAGCTCATATTAATCTAAAAAACTATAAATTTGTAAAAACCTTAAATTTAAAACTTAACCTAACTTAATTTAAATATACAAATAATTTGCGTTTAAAACGATCAAACTAACCAAAATGTTATCCATATAACTTATAAAATCTGTCTTTATCATATTCAATGTTCACCTTGCTTGTATTGTCTAAATTTAAGTCACTTTAATAAACCATATTGTCTAACACATTTCTTCAAAAATCTAACATAAAAATGTATTTGCCTGTAGATTTCTTTATATAAAATTGTTCTGTACAATGTTCTTAATGTTTATTATGCACCACTTTGTTTATCGCACATCCGCTTCCATTTATGTTGTGAGTAATGATTAAATTATGTTCGTATCGTAACCCTTTCTTGAATTTTAACATTTTTCCTGCATTTTATCTTACTTATAATATGTCCCTAATATAAACATAACTCTACACTATGTGTTAAACACCTGTGAAACATCCAAATGCAAAAATACTTTTAATGAACCGTAATTTAATGAAACAAAACTAAGTACTTAATCGTACTTACAGAAATAACTTTATTTAACCTTCCTGGCATGTTTTTATGTAGCGCAGTGCTTTTTATGATTGAACCAAATTGTACAAATTTTATTAAGCCTGTTTTAACCAAAACAAATCCACTTTCTTGCAATCGTTTACCAAATTACATCAATCAAATGCATCGTAAACGTATCATACTTGATCTCAAATTATTTTAAAGAAATTACCAGTTTAAACTCTCGTGATATATATATATATATATATATATATATATATATATATATATATATATATATATCACGTAAAGTGCGATCATGAAATAGAAAAAAATCTGTCCCAATTTGTCAATAATTTTTTTCAACTTAAAGTATTTAAAATAGTATATTTAAACATAACATTACGACTTTGCTTCCGATTAACTTTTTTTTTTGTCAGAAAAATGAAAAAATGTTGGTGAACAACATGGACCCACCGCGGCCACAACGACTCAAACCGTCGCTATGGCCGTGGTGGAGATCCGCGACCACTATTCAGACAGGTTGATACCTGTCATTTTATTTTCGCCAGGCAATGCTCTAACAAGCAGATTGACGCTGTTTTGACTAGTCTGTTGTTTGCAATTGATATATCAAGTTATTGATGTATGTCTTCGTCCTAATAAGTAAGTTATTGTTAGTTGTGCGAAGTGGGAAGTGTGGTTGTGTGTGAATAACTTATTAGACAGTTTTACGCGTAGTAAACAATAGCTATTTCCCTGTTATATATACTATAAACTGTCATTTGATAAAGAACAAGATAGAATTAGAAAGCTATGGAATGATGTACTTTCGGATGAATCAGCTACCGATTTTTCTTCATACGTATCTGAGTTTGAACCAGATAAATCAGAGTCGGCTAGTTCAGACGACCTTAAAACGCCTAAACAACGACGAAAAATAATAACTCATAATCGAGAAACTTTTGCAGTTTTCCAAAAGGAAGGTGAAGAAAATAGCAAGTGAGGTAACGTAACAAGACCGGAGAAATTATCCTGAAACTATTGAGCCTGAAGAAAGCGTGAATAATATCGAAACCACCATTGAAGAAGTAATTGCTAACAATACGGTTTTTTTTGGAATCCGATTCCGATGTTGAAATGAATAAATTACCGGTAATTGATTGGGGCCCAGTAAGTGGGAAAAATTTGAAAAATTTTGTGTTCAGTGATAACCCAGGAATTTCGAATTTACTATATGATGATTATCAAAAGACTCCTTACGACTTCTATAAACATTTAATTAACGATCAGACATTCGATCAATTTGTTCTTGAAACTAAAAAATATACGATGCAGGAGAAAACTAAAGAAGGTCGCCGATCATCACGCATCAAAAACTGGAAAAATACAAAAAGGGACGAAATGGAAGATTTTGTTGGCGTTCTAATATGGGTGGGGCTTGTAAATCTTCCATCTATTTCTTCATATTAGTCAAAAAACTTCATTTATAGAACTGAACTTTCCCAGGTGATGTCGAGAAACCGGTTTCAGCTGCTCTTGAAGAGCTGGCATTTTGCCAACAATGAAACTGCTGGAGATAACGACCATAGGTTGTACAAAATAGGCCCACTAATATCTATGTTGAGAAAAAGCTTTCAGTTGCCAATTGTACCATCAGAAATCGTATGTATTGACGAAACCCTAGTACCTTTCAAAGGCCGTCTAAAATTTAAACAATGCAAAAGTAACAAACGTCATAAGTTTGACATCAAATTGTTTAAATTGTGTTTGGATGGTGGGTATTTATACGACTTGAAGGTATATTGCGGACAAGAAAAAAATGATAATGACGATCAAACTGTTCCAACAAAAGTTGTTATAGACCTGACTAAAGACTTGTTGGGCAAGGGTAGAACAATTTGTGTTGACAAATATTACACTTCTGTACAGCTAGCACATAGGCTGTTAGACAACCAAACATATATAGTAGGTACTCTACGCAACAACAGGAAAAATAATCCCAAAAATGTAATAAATAAGAAACTGAAGAAAGGTGAAGTCGTTTCAGAAGAAAGCAATACCGGAATATTTGTGGAGAAATGGAAGGATAAACGTGATGTAACAATGCTGAATACAAATTTATCTGGTAAGATACTATTTTCTCCCTTAAATAATTTTTGTATAATAGTTTGATTATTTAGATCAAATGAAGGCTTACAATTCTTCGCTCAGACGCGGGGTAAAATGGTACCGGAAGCTTGCAATTGAGTTGGTTATTGATGCAGGAATTGTCAATTCTTATTGGCTTCATCAACAAGTTACCCAAGACAAAATGTCGATTACAAAATTCCGCGAAGAAGTTATAAAAGGTAAGAATCTAATTCTCTCCGTTTCCAGAAAGTAAATAATATTTTTTTGAAGGTCTAATAGGTCATAAGGAATTCCCGGGCAATCTGCCTAATACAAATAGCCAGGATCATCGGTTATATGAAGCGTAAAAAAAGCCTAAAAAAATGTACAAGAGATGGGACGAAAAATTGCCAAAAATAAAACAAAAAAGGCAAAATATCGATGCGATGAATGTGAAAAACATCTCTGTTTTTTTGGCACCCATTCTGCAAAAGTGAAAAATTAATTGCTATGATATATAATATGTCGTTAGTATTGTAATAAGCAATAATAACCTAAAAAAAAAGAATGCATTTTTTTTCACTGTGATGGACACCGTTGACCACCAATTCAAAAACCAAGCGTAAGGAAAAACTGCTGAAAATATAAGAACACATCCAAATATAATTTAAAGCGGTCTGGTGGATAACTGTTGACTACCGCAGCCAGAACCGAAAACATGCTTGGTGGAACACTTTATCCACCACGGCCACAGTGACCATTTTCTTTTCAATGAGTAATTTTTTTAATGTGTTTATTATTTTTTTTTAAGATTGTTAGTATAATAAAATTTATTTGGGACCTAAAAAAGCAGTTTTTATAAATAATTCCTATATGGGTTGTAATAAAATACTGTAATTAAGTAAAGGTAAGGGAATCCCTCGGGGTGCGTGCTATGACGGTAAAGAAAAGCAGAAATTGAATTTACATACGTAAATGTGATAACAATATACAGCCAATTCGTAGTTAGTAATATAAAATGTGTCGTTATCAAAATATATTTTGTTGGTTATGTGTACCGGGTGGCCAACTAAGAATGGACGCCAGCTACATCTCGGGGACTGTCAATCTAACAACATTGCAAAAATAGTAATAGGTAAATCGGCCAAGACAAATGTGTTTGCTAACTCTGTGCTAAGTGCAATTCGGCTGTTTATAGATAACACAACGTTAAAACACATTCAGAAATGTACTGAAATTGAATATAAACGACAACTAGGAGATGATACAAACTGGTCATTGTCTCTTCAAGAACTTGACGCTTTTCTTGCAATATTGCTAGCTCGTGGTGCTTACGGTGCAAGAACATTACAGCTTGACAGTTTATGGTCTGTTACTTGGGGACCGCATTTTTTTCGTGAGACCATGTCACGCAATCGATTTCGTGAAATCATGAGATTTTTAAGATTTGATATTCGATCAACACGAAAAGAACGTTTAATTAGTGATAAGTTTGCTTTAGCATCCGAAATATGGGATAAATTTATTAATAACTGTAAAGCTTGCTATGTTCCAGGAGCCAAACATTACAGTGGACGAACAACTATTTCCTACTAAAGCTAGATGCAGATTTCCACAATATATGGCGAATAAGCCTGATAAATTTGGTGTAAAATTTTGGCTAGCTAGATACAAACTTTAAATATCTCCTGAATGGTTTTGCTTCTTTAGTAAAAGATGATGTGCGTCCTAACAACCAACCCCTTCCAGCAAATATTGTTTTAAGACTAATGGAACCTTTTCTACATATGGGTAGAAGTGTTACTACCGATAACTTTTTCACCAGCCACAAGTTAGCAACAATGCTGGCAAAGAAGAATACAACAACAGTAGGAACAATGAACCAAACAAGAAGGGAATTACCAATTTGTATCAACAATAAGAGGTCAGAGTTATATTCTACCACAGTAATGAAAAATGATAAAAGCACCTTGTCAATTTATCAGGGTATAGTTAATAAAAATGTCATATTGTTAAGGTCACTACATCCAACTGTGACTATAGATGATGGCAAAAAGAAGAAACCTGAGACAGTGTTGTATTACAATAAAACAAAGTTTCGGGTAGAC
The DNA here is from genome assembly GCA_036346205.1 of Vesta saturnalis. Taxonomy (NCBI): domain Eukaryota; kingdom Metazoa; phylum Arthropoda; class Insecta; order Coleoptera; family Lampyridae; genus Vesta; species Vesta saturnalis. The sequence goes on along the minus strand of JARFJB010000902.1, from coordinate 5,846,144 downwards.
GTGTTGGACCAAATGGCTAGAAAATATTCTACGAAAGCTGGTTCTCGTAGATGGCCAGTTCATGTGTTGTACAATGTTTTATATCTTGCCACAATCAACGCCTGGATAGTTTATAAGGAAACCGTAGGCAGTAAAATAGAAAGAAGAGGCTTTATTTTCACTCTAGCTGAGGAACTAAGAAAAGAGTATTCGATTCGAAACAAAATTCTTTTGCAAGTACCAGCACATCTGATACAACGAAACCTAAAAAACGTCATCAGTGCCAAATTAAAAAATGTGACAAAAATAAAACTGCTGACGTTTGTTCAATGTGTAACAAATATGTTTATGGAAAATGTGAAAGTGTAACAAAGACCGTTATTTGTTTGAATTGTAGAGCGTAATACAGCATGTAAAACTACCGAATTCTAAATGTATTAGAATCAATTTGATTTTCATTTAATTAAAATGAATATTTACCTAAATGTGCTTTAAGTGTAAAATACCAGGTTGGATTGACTGAAGTGTGACTTTTCAAAAGTTGGCAACCCTAACGTGACGATATTATATTGCACACTACAGCCATCTTTTAGAAGCCTACTATCAAAATTTCGCGAAAATCCGTCAGTTGCGCTATGTTTGACAGTCAATCACACCAGACACGTTTTGTATTTAATTGAAAATGGATAAGAAGGAATTTCGTGTTTTAATAAAACGCTATTTTTTACGCAGAAAAAGCAACAAACAAACGGAAGAGAAATTACGCTAATATTACGACGAATCTGCTCCGTCCGAAGGAATGGCTTGCAACTTAGTCCTGCACCCAGGCATTGACTCTTGCGGATTTTAACCAAAGACTAGCCTATTGCCATGGGATTTTGGGTACTATGGTAGAAGATCAGCAAGTTTTTTCACGTATATTGTAGGCAGGTGACGCCACCTTTCATATAAATAGAGGTGCTGTAAAGCCCTTAAAGTTCTATAAGTATACTTCTACAACCATGGCTACAAATTTTATCTACTTAACAGTTTGGGTAATAACTAGAAGATTTTGTGCCTTATGCTCAGTCGTAGATTAAAGAGGGCCAGGTTCATAAAATTATCGATTTGCCTTATTAACCAAAAAATATTTACATGTACATAGATATGTTCGCTTTCAAATCGGGGTGGCTTTTTCCTGAAACTAATTGTTAAATACTCGGACGCCAACTTGTTTTTAAATATGGAATAAAAATGTAAATCATTATACAATAAAGTTAAAAGAAAATTTCTACATTAACAAATTTTAGTACACAACCTATATTTAATTATAAACTGAAATACCTTAAGGCTAATGTTTGTAACGTTATAACCTAATAAATACTTAATATTGTGAGTAATTAATGGAATCATAATACCTTATTCTTGGTCACACTGCAGATAACGAAACGGCTGCATGATGGCTCAGCGTTTTGGAAACTGTTGCGTAATATTACTTCAGAGTTGAAATAAATCTGGATTTTATAATTCCCAAATTAATAAATCTCACTCTTGATTAATCGTACTAATACCGTAAATTGGATTAACGGTAAAATAATTAATTATGTATATCTGCATAAACGTGAAAATAAAAGTAAAGGTGAAGTAAATAGAAAATAAAAAGTAAACGTGAAAGTAAAAAAAGTGCTTGAAATACAAACGTCTCAAACATTGTAAAATAACTTTAAATAAACTCAACAAGAAGTGTATAGCACTTTCAATAAAAAATATTTAAAGGAGCAAAAATGGATGCTCTACTACCTTTCAGTATCGCACAAAAACGACGCTCTCAAAATCTCTTTGCGTATGAACTTGTCTGAAACTGAATGTGCAAACGAAATGCGTACGAGTTCTAATTAAAATAATAAAATGCATGTTTTTATGCAACTACATATACAGCACACATGGCACGAAATGCACGTTAGTTGCCTATAGAGAAGTGTATTCTTAACAACACGTTCGAAGTTTGTTACAGTGTGATTCTATTGGAGGAGGTGACCCTTAAAATTCGACAACGAGTACTATTCCAGCACGATAGCTTTCCAGCTGACTTCACGGTAAATGTTCGGGAATTTTTATATGGCAACTATCCTGGTAGGGAATTTTTATATGGCAACTATCCTGGTAGCTGGATCGGACGGGGCCGCATCTTTCCATGGGCCGCTAGGTCACCAGATTTAACATGCATGAATTTTTGTTTATGGGGTCGAGTAAAAGATATGGTTTTTGCAACCAACACGATTAGACGAATAAGAGACTGTATGCAGACTACTTTAGTTGCTGAACTAGACGGTGCAGTTTTGTCTACGTGACTTTGGTTAAATTGTGGCAATTAACTTAAATTTATTTCCAAGTAAAATATAGCATAGATATTGAATCGTCATCGGCCTAATATTTGTTTTATTGATATCTCGGTTGGAAAAAACATAGGAAGTTGCGGTTTGTGCTGACTGTTTAGGAATTTTGTCCTCTATTTAACTATGTAAAAAGAAACATAGCCTACTATATAAAACTTTCATGACAATGCGCAATAACTGTTGTAATGTCAAACAGCGGAAGCAAGAACGGCAAAGTCTATTCGGACAATATTTATGCAGCATTAAAAAGAGCTCGTTTAAATGAAACCTAGATTGTTCAATTCCATTAACTCATGTTTGACGTTGCCCCACCACTACATTTTATAAGACAGCAAAGTACGCTGAGAAATAAAGTCAAAAATGTTCTACTCCTGACCTTTAAAAATACATTTATTACTTAACTAGGTAGGGATTAGTGTTATTACATACTTGGCGCCCCCTTTGTTCTTATCTTTTCGGTTTAATTTGGCCATTAAGGACCTGCATAAGCTCTACTATGACTGAGCTACCGGCAACGTTATTTGACCCCTATCTTGTCTAAAATGTCCAATGCACTATAAATTTAAATGTTTACTCCCCACAGGTGAATGCATGTAATTTTTCGTTTTGGATGGTGTTCAATGTCATCGCTAATTTTATTAGATGTGGAAGGATCAGAAGTGACTTTATTTACGCTGAAATAAGATTATTCACTTTGTTCACTACTTTTGTTATCAACAGGAACAGCTTCATCACTTTCACCATCTTCGGAGTGGCAATTTTCTTTTCGGATTCACATTCAGATTAATTTTCCAACTCCGCAAGATAATCTAAAGCCTGTTGTTGTGTAAAACCGCGAGACGACCACATTTTTTACTACGAAATTAACCCCGTAATAAGTACAGAAGTATCTCACAAGAACGTTCACTTGCAACTAATTTGAAATCTCAAAGTACTTGAATATATAGATCTCTATAGAAACAAGTTATAACTTGCATTTTCATATCTCGGGCGCGTAGGTAAAAATAGCGAAGATTATTCATAATTTCGGACACGAGTAAACAACTTCTGACTTGCAGTAAACTCCTAAAAATTACCACAATAATATTAAAATACATTGTTTTATCTCAACGTTGTAATTATTTTTGTTATACAACCTCGAAATTGGTTATGCATATATGAACGGTCAAAATAACGTTCCGGCAGTTATAAAAATACTACAAAAAACCTCTAAAATGGCTTAATGTTCTTAATATGTCTTTTCATATTCTACAAGTGCATAAAAATCTAGAAAAAGTCATAATACCTCAACACCGTTACTTAAAGAAGACACGCGGTCAAATTGACTGCCGCGGCAGTTCTAGTGTTAACAGTACATGTACTGGTTTTTGTAGGAAAGGCATTAAGTAAGCCTTTGTAGTGGAGGTTTAAAACCGACAGCTTGCTTACCTGTGCCCTTTGAGAATGTTTTAAACATTAGTTAGAATTACTCTTAGACACTGCGCAATAGCTCTGGTACTTAGGTGAGGATTAAACTGGACATAAGCTAAAACATTAATAATGTTCCCGGCCGTCCGTCCCCTACGTTGTCTGCGGTATACAGGAACATGAACGTTTCTAGTTGTTCACATACGATGGATAACTCGAAGAAAAACTGTTTTACTTGGGTGGCGTCTATCACAATATTGCTGCACACATACATTTGCAGCAATTATAGCATATCTCATGCATTCAAAATTAACACCTATCATGTCAAATAACTCTTAGTTGGTTTAAAGCATCACGAAAAACTCGAACAATAACACGACATGGTACCAATGTGGTTTGAAAAATCAAGAACGGCCTTTGAAAAATAACAACTAAATGACACCAACATAAAAAATAAAAATGTTTTAATATTTTGTTTTCACAACCTACTAACATTTATGACGGATGCCTTCGGTAAGAAATGGTTACTACTTACCTAGGTCGCATTTTATTCTCTTCTTATGAATAAATTGTCGGTTTTCAGAAAGATGTCGGTTTTCAACAATACTAATGTTAGGACTTTGATTTTCTATTTATTACCTTAGAAAGCAATAAATACCTACCGTAGTAGATTAGCTTTTTGATAAATATTGGTTCTTCTGTTGTTTTAAATGTCGAATCATCGGAGACCACCGCAGAGTTTTTTTTTTGGTATACCGTGCAGCATACACTCTTGCAGCAACAGTTGAATTCTTCATGCATTTAAAATATACAGTAAGCATATTAAATGTTATTTCATTTGTTAACGGTATTTTGAAATCATCCGTTAATCAAATACGAAAAACTTTAATGGAGCTAATATTACTTTGACACAAACTAGTATTTAAAGTGGCTATTACTATGTGTTATTTTTAGCATTTCAACACCTATTTGTTTTTATTGGACTGCTATTCTCTCTATAACTGAGAGATTGCAGCTCTATATTAAGCAGTACGGGTGACAACTTGAACATTTGGGGCGTCATTATTTCTTCAGTATTAGGGCTGTTGCATACCATTAGTAGGCCCCCCTGGGGACGTTTAGTATATTAAATTTTATTCCTACGTTTTAATAGCTTAATAATTAATAAATTTTGATAATTATTTATTTTTACTTTTATTTGTTTTATATCTGTGTAGCGAAAGAAGATGTCAACTTGCGCTTTTCACCAATCTACATTTTTCACGCTCTTTTTCGTGAGTTACTAATAATTATACCCTTACATTTAAAAACGTTTCTAAGCTAACATAGTTTATAATAAAACTATGTTGGACACATCTTGATAATGCGATTTAACAGAAAAAGTCGATATTCTAATTTGGTGTTGGTGTACGCCCACTAGCGGCCATCGCAGGAGCTTGAACATAACTTCCAGCGATTTCCTTTGGCCGATTTACCTATCACTATTTTTTTCCAATGTTGTCAGATTGACAGTTCCCAAGATATAGCCGGCGTCCATTTTGAATTTCCACCCGGTACAAGTGCTGCGTTGCTCAATATTTTGAAACTATAGCATATTTCAATTATGTAACGTAGATTTCTCATCCTATAAATGAGTATTTGTGAACGAAAATCTGTTTTATTTATTTTACGAAGCGCAGTTCATGTTACGTCACTGACTATTTTGACTTGAATTTTACTTGAATATTTAAAAAATATAAAGTTGTGAAATATGAAAATTGTTGCACACCAATGAATGCTACCGTTTTTAGTAAACTAAAATGTCAAATAGTAGCGCGTACGATTTAAAGTGGCTAATTCATTTCATTGGAACGTAAAGAACAATTAAATAAGATTTCTTTCATAAAAATTAAAACGTTGCCAGTAGCTCAGTCATAGTAGAGGATATGCAGGTCCTTAACAATGACGAAATTAAAGCAAAAAGTTAAGAACAAAGGGGAGTCAGTAAAAACTGTAACCCTAAGTATGTAGTAATACTAATTCTTGCCTAGTTGAGCAATAGATGTAATCATTAAGGTCAGGGCAGTATCTGGAAGAAACACTACGATTCAACTAAAAAAATTCATATATTCTTACCCTTTTTAACAAACTTAAAATACAATTAATTATGCGATGAAGTAACTCCAAGATTCATGTCCTTTACGATAATTAATAGTAATACTTACTTTAGAGAACAAAAGAAATATTTATCGGCAATTAAATTATAATAGTAATGTTTGAATTCGGATATCTCAAAATTGACTAGTTTTCTTAATTGAGGATTGCCAACACTTAGTTAGAAAGAAATGATTAATAAATTCAATTCGTAAAGTTTCATTTTATTGCAGAAAAAAATACCCTATTGAATAGGCCACACACAATGCGTGTGTGCATAAACACAATTTTCAGACAAAGGTTTCTAATAAATTAAGTAATTATTATGTGATGTCAGAGCCATTTTGCAATTTTACATTTTACTAGTGCTTTGTTGCAAAAGATAGTTCCTTCTACCTCTATAAAGTATAATATAGGTATTTTCAAAATTCCTAAGTGCTACATTACAAAATTGTTTAACCTCTTCTGAATGTTACGTTAAGTTGTTGAATTTACACAAAGACGTTCCAAAGTATTGCCTAAATTGACTTAAAATACATTAACCAAGTATTCAAACAGTAAATTCCGTGAAGACTAGTTTTCGTTTTTACCTTCGAATATTATGTTTCGTATGTTGTATTAAAATCATAACATAGAAAATAATAGACTTATTAGTCGGTTATTTTATCTGGAAATTTTTCTGTAATTTTAAAAAACTCAAATTATAAGATAAATTTTAGTTTAAGCTGACCTTTATTTGAAGCATTTACTTAATCCTATACTAAATAGAACTTATTTTTTCGTTTAAAACAGATACAGGCTTCCTTAAGCACTACATTACTTTTCGTTGTTGAGAAGGATGTATTTAAAATTTCCATAACTACTGTTGGCCTCGTAATCAAGATTAATTTAGGTTTTTCTCTAGTGGTGTATCTGTACTTAATCACTTTCCCAAATATGGATCTGTGGACATGCTAGTCGTGCACTTCTTCAGCGCTGATCACCAAAGCGAGAAATGGTAAGCATACCACAAATCCGCGGCTAAGACAGTTAAAGGCGTTTCATCGTCCTTTGCCCGCTGTCTGCTAAAGGAACTAAACCACCTAAGACTTCGTAATACCACGACGAACAGGTTAACGGTGAGTTATGTTTTGCTTTATTACATGGGGTAGCCCTGAAAATACAATAAATTAACGACAATGGTAAACACATAAATATCACTCACGCCTATGCACTAAAAACGCCAATAGTGTCACGAAATGGCGAGACATTCCTTCAGCTGTTAACGAGTGGTCTGTATAACCATAAAGTATACTGTTCTTTCCCTTCTGCATGAATTATTGTATAATGTAGCATCTATACTCACCTATAACGTTTACTTGTGAAGAGTTCGACTTACGATTTAATAAAGATTATTCAGTCTAGGTGGATAAGTTGCAAACATTGTATACTACTTGCTCAAAGTGCTCGCGTATGAATTCAATAACCATCGAGCACTATGTGTTTTGCCGTGTTTATCATTATTAACCGCATCACATGGGCTGTAGGCATTGGTCAAATTTACATGTAATATACATTAAGTTGTCGTCATTACATTAGAACTACCGCTTCAGAAAAGTAATATATTTATACAGTGTGATCTATGCAAGACGTTTAATGTACGCTAGTTTATTTGTAACTTGGATCTTTTTCTGAGTACTCACTGCTTTATATGTAAACGCTTAGACCTTAATACGATTTATCAAAAGTTCACAGTAGAGTGGTATTTACTTTACTGTTAATGTATTTTACGTGATCAGCCCTTCATTCGCTAAATCACAGATTTTATTTTATTCACATATGTTATATCTGGAGACCATTTTGATTATTAATAAATTTAAGTTTTGTTTGAGTATTCATCAATTAAATGCGTCTATGTTATATAAGTTACATACCTTTTTGGAATCGCTTTATATTCCTACAGTACATTGTCTAAGTTAATTAACATCATTTGGGGGCATCTGGCTAGGATAGGTTTTGCACAGATCAAGTTTGTTTTGTTTCAACTATAATAAGCGTAGATCTATTCATGCTTGCTTACTAACGTTTTAAGGAGCTCCTCCTAAAACCGCGTGTGCCATAATTATTTTTTATCCAAATACTTTAGGCTTTACTTGTAGCCCATGATTACGACAAGCTTTTCATTGTGTATTGTTGCACTATATCTAACCCGATGTGACATTTGATAGTGTTAGTTGACATGGGCGTAGCCAGCTAAGGGCAGGAGGGCAACTGCCCCCCTGGAGGAGCAAAAATAAATTAAATAATTTTAAATTTTAATAAACAAAAATTAAATCTAAAATATACATATTTTTCTGTTCTGCATATTTTTTTGTTATCTGTTATTAGTTTAATTTAAGTATAATTAAAATCTCAAAGTTTTGTTTTCATTTGCCTTTTCTTTTTATCCTAAAATTTTACATCTTGAACGACCATGGACTATAGCTTGCCCCCTGTTGTAAATCCTGGCTACGCCCTTGAGTTGAGTTATTTCATTTTTATTATAAAATTATGTTTGTTGATAGTATTGTTGTTGTTGTTTATTTATTTGTTTGCCGTTTGGCGTAAAATACACACAATACCCACAATAATAAAATGTTCAGGTACATAAAACATAGATATCACATAATGGTATTTAAATTATTTAACAAAAACTATAAACATACTGTTACCTAAGCTGCAACATTGAAAAAAGGATCATCCAATGAATACAATGCCTTTTTGTTGAGGACTTTTGAAACTTCTTGTTTGAATTGTTTATATATCGTTATATACTTTATATGTTGAGGAAGAGCGTTGTAGAATCTTAGACCCATTTGTAAATATGAGGTGTCATGTACTCTATTGTTTGATGCGGCTAAAGTAAAGTTGTTTTTGAATCTCGTATTATACGAGTGATGATCGGAATTTAGAGAGAATTGCGATTTATTTTTGAAAACAAAACACAGACATTCCAGAATATATAGGGCATAGATAGTTTTAATGCAGTGTTTTTCAAAAAACAGCTTGCATGTGTCTCGTTTTCGTAATGAAAACATTGTACGAATAGCCTTTTTTTGTATCTTAAATATGTCATTAATCAATTTGTTGTTTGCATTTCCCCACAAGATAACGCCGTACCTCACCTTTGCTTCGAACAGTGAGTAATACACTTGAAGTAACGTTTTTTGGTCACAAAAATTTTTACATCGTGACAGAGCAAAGATTTCAGTTAAACCTCTAAAAAGGTTCATTATTACTGCATTGAATTTCTTATTATTGTGAATGATCTGTGGATACCGTAAATAGCTTATTATTACGGAAAGGGATTTATTACTACTGTATTGAATTCATTATTACTGGAAATTGTTTATGGTTAGTGATAGTTACTTTGTATTTGGGTTGTTTCTGCAACATTATTCTGGGAGAAATTGATATTTTATGCATATTTGGGCCGAGACCGTACAAAATAAAGATTTGTGTTGAACGACTGTTATGTGTTTTAACTGAACCCTCTTTCACGTCACCGTTGGGTTCTTTATTTATCTGTAGCCATCGTCAAAACTGTGCCTTCGTCCTTTGCTTGGTTTGAGATCTACAGAAGAGCAAATCGAGTGGTGCTCTTTTTAAATTTCTATTGTGTTTCTACGCCAATCGCACTCCCACGCATCCAAGTGCTTTCCAAGAAAGTTGAGCTACCGGTTTTCTCAGAAGGAGTCACAATACACCACATTTTGGGTACCGATACCTTTGTGCACGTAACATATTGCATAAGGAAACAAATAATTAACCCGTAAAATCTTATGAAATGAATCGCCAAAGAAGAGTAATTTTAAATATCCTTTGGGTTTGAAATAAAATTGTTTTCAAGATAAACAAGATTAAAAGGTTTTACCGATTACAACGTTAAATTTAAATACCATTTTTGTAACTTAAAATGTCAAATGGTAGCGCGTACGATTTGAAGTGACCAATTCATTTTCATTTGAACGCAGAGCAATTTGATGAATAAGATTTCTTTCATAAAAATTAAATTCATAGAGTATTGGAAATGTTAGACAAGATAAGGGTCCATTAACATTGATATTTGTTACGTGCAATTCTCCATGCTGTTCCAAAGTAGAATACCAGAAGTCTAACCAGTTGCAACGGGCGTAAATCGGGGGACCTACTCCTTTTTGTTTGTTTACATTCGCTACAAAATGATCAATTGTAGGGTTCTTTTACAATTAATAATAATAATAATGTCTTTATTGGTTTAGTAGTGTGTTACATTTTTATTTCTACACAGTGTAAACGTAGCCTTAATTTGAATTTCAACCTCATCCAAACAACGATACCTGTTTCTTATTGCGGGCACTTGCTGTTCGAATTTAATACACGCCGCACCTTGAAGTCGAACCGTTCGTTGGTCATTCGTGCAATTATATCAGTTTATTGTTGTAATATTTGTAATAACGGAAACTACAGGATCGAACAATAATTAAACAAATAAAAGTGATATGGATGACTGCATAATTGCATAAACGACCGTCACTTTTTTCCTTTTAAAGGGATTGCTTGGTAAATCGCCATATCCAAGAACGTATGTATAATAATTGGGCTAACAATGATGTAGCTATATTCTTCTCGGCACCATTCTTGTGTTCCTCTCGTCGAACGTTGATCCGTCTGTTTGTTTGTCCTATGTACACCTTGTCACATGTCCCGTAGGGGATGCTGTAGACTCCTTGGTCCTCCAAGTCGATTTTGGTTTTAGGTGTTGGGGGCACTGATGATATTTTTCTGTCCGTGTTGAACGTTATCTTTATGTTGTGTTTGCTGAGGATTTATTTCAAAGAGAGCGGCGCATCCGGTTTTTTTTTGAGGTAAGTTAATCCAGCGATTTTATCGAGAACTGGGTCCTTTCCATGAGATTGAGCTAGCACTAAATTCGGAGATTTTACCAAGCCGGGTATAATCTTGCAGTTTAACTGTAAGAAGTATTTAGTTATAATTGAGTAGTAGTAAACACCTTCTTAATAATTTTAAAATCCTTTAATGAAAATGTATATTGTTTTTGTGAGAATTTAAAATGGTTACTCTTTAATTTGATTTGGGTAGTTTCGATTTGTAAAGATATCATTCATTAATTAAAACTTACTTTACTAGCTATCATGTTTTAGTTTGAGTAAATGAACTCCACCAAATTCCTTTCACTTTTGTTTGCTCCAGCTAACTGGTTTATTAAGAGAAATGATTATTGTTATCAATTACCAAATTTATATTCAATTTGATTTGCTTAAGATATACCTAATGTGTAACTTTATTGAAATTACTTATTTCAATATTAAAGCTTTTAGTATTCGTAATTGTTAATAATGAAAATAAGTCAAAACGTTATACTTATTTAATAATTACTAAATCCCCAAAATGCGGAAACCCTTTGCTTACATTAACACATAAAAACAATCCTATTATTATATTTAGTACACTTATCATCTAACAGTGAATGAAATTTATTTCATTCAGTAATTCAGCGTTGATATTCAAACATAAATATAAAAGAAAATAAAACACATATACGTTTCTCTATGGAGCCGTATTCCTTTGTTCCCCAATATTCTCTGTTTATATTTACTGGATGTATTTATAGTTTTTAATTATCACTTTAATTGTTCAAGTGTCACTACGAATAGCTTGCAAACACAAACGGCAATGCTTAGTACAAACTAATCGTTAATACTTTCGAGTTATTCGAAGGTATTCTTACTTCTTCCCTATTACACACTAATCTTTATCTTACTTTGTTTCTTAATTTTAGCGTGTAGCGTGACCATATGCTGTCACTCGTGCCGCTGCAACGATCACTCTCTTTGGTTAATTTCAACCAACTCTACCTACTTAAACTAACTACTTACTGCAAGTCATGTTAACAGTTTATCCCCCCTTATACAGTTCATTTATTCAATTACCGCGTTTACTTAAATGCTTTCTAATTACATATGTACACAACTTATTGAAGTAAATTTAGGCTTTATTAAATAAACTGGTACATAAACAACAATCATTTCTTAATCTATAAAATAACATGTAAACTATAAAATATCATATAATTTAGCGCGAAATTGGAATTTCTTAGGCACCCGTTACACAGTAGCATTGAAGAATACTGTTGCAATAAGTGTTGTTAAACCTGTTAATTTAATTTAGGAGACAATACAGTAACTTAAATTATTTAATGCTTTTGGAACAATTACAAGACATTACGTTAGTCATTATTACGATAAACATATATTTTAAGCAGATTAAAGCAAAGCTTATTTCACAAGAAAGGTTATTGGATTTCACGTCAGCAGCTGTACATCCACCAAGATTGTAGAGTAAATATTTGTTTTTGCCTTTTTAGCGCATTTTTGAAATTGGTTTCACGTTATTTAGTATTATTACTCATTTTAGTATGTAACAGAAACATACAACTTTCGATATATACCGCAGTATATAATATAATAATAAACTAACAAGAATTAATATCTGGCTGTCAATTGTTTAATTTATTTCAAGTGACCGTTATTTTAGTCACAGATCAACTAAGTTCCGAATTTTAGACTAAAAATGGAGTGTAAATCAATTGTTGTTATTGAAGACAAATAATATGATTAAGTTAAAGCATTAAACACCAAATATCTTTACACATCTCCTGAATATATAGGAATTGATGTAGTTACGATGTTTATTTCCAAATTATTCTTAAAAGTATACGTTGACGTTTTCATAAACAGATCTCGCAGTTTGTAATGAAAATTTTGATAATTTAAGTGTATTAAGAGTACAAATATCGTTAGGAATAAGTAGTAGCAATTAAAGAAAGAGTTATCCTTTTGTTAAAAACTTGTAAAACTAAATATAAGATTATGCATTGTGTTGAAATAGCAGAATTAGATAATAGTTGAAATATTAAATAACATGTAGAAGTAGTATAAAATATGTTCCAACTACGTTTGGATTTAAGTTCATGATTTAGATGAAATAAGCTCATACTGTCTTAATATTCAAGGAAAGATGGGAGTTAAAGTTTGTAAATAAAGGTAAATCTTTAGTCAAATATTCGATAGCTATAAAACCATTAAATTATGGAAATGTTTAGGTTATAGAAGTTTCTTTATGGGGTTAAATCTATTCATAAAAAATACTTATCTATGGTAATAAGAATGGTGCCGAATATTTTCTTCTTTTCATCTGGATTTGTTTTGTCCAATCAGAAATGGAAGGAAATATTGTAATATTGTAGGGAGTGTTATTTTCTTGTAATAGCCCTGGAATGATTTTTTTAATGCTGCATGTTGACGTGCCGTTAGGGAAACATTATTGTTCGATCGCGAGTAACGCTTAAAGGGATGTAAAGAAATATAAATTGGACTGTAGCTAAGTGTTGGTTGTTCTGGAAAATACCTTTTTTGAGAAACACTATTTTCAGTTTTGGATAATAGACGTGCTTTAATGTTGTACCATAATCGAGCATTCTTACCACCGGCATCTTTCAATTAATTGTTCGACGGCGACACGTTCTTTGGTCTTGTCAGATATGACGTGCGTCTTAGTCGAGACTTTTTGGTCATTGTAGAAGGTATATGTCGATGCGGCCAATAGTACCAGCGGGATATGGAATAATTGGATCACTTCAACGTGTCATCTATTTACCTATAAACACATCTACCGTTTCAACTACAAGAGAATATAGTAGGAAGTCATAACGATAGGCCTACATCTAAAGAAAGTACAACATTTTTCAAATTTTGTTGTTGACTTTGACTCATCTCTGGTAAGGTGCATGTTCCAAAATCTATTAAGTCAAAATTGCTTACCTAAACATTTAGTAATACCTACAAAACCTTTCTATAAGTTTTAAAACATTGCAATTGTCACTATAACAAAAAGCGTTTCAAATTTTTATGTTTGTTAATGGTGCATTTTTGTATTTACCATTATACGAATCTAATCAAAAAGGAGTAGTGTCGTCAAGCGAAAGGACATGTTTAAGTTAGCTTCGGCGTCTACCTTTGGTTAGTCAAACATGTGTGCGTAAAAAATTTCTAAATCAATAAAGTATTGTACGGTAAGGGTGAGATTTTTATAACCCAGCGGTTTGAATATTAATAATAAACAAAAATAATAATAATCTAACCAGTAGAATCTTAGTATCGTGTGAAATGGCTCTATAAATAAATAAAGGCGCGTAACTAGTATTTAGCATTGCTATAGCATTCAATTTCTACGTATAGTTCCTCCTCACGTCAGGTACGGTTGTTAAAACTCACATATAATCGTAAAGTAAACTTAAAGCACAAGTACCACCCTTTTGTCTAAGGTTTCAACTCAAATATGTAAACATTTTGCGATAACTATAAAAAGAGAACTAACAAAATCACTTATTTTATTCCACGGTAGCGCCGGGTATATAACGCAATCATAAATAGGAATTTGTAACAGGATAGAATACAAGACATGCCAGATGTGATTCATAAAAATTTACAACTCTGTAACAGACCCCTTTGTATAACAAACCCAAACATAATCATTTTATTAGCTTGAATGGGAAAAATAAATAATTAGAGAGAATGCGTAATACAAAGTATAAACAAAACTCCAATTGGTAATCGAAAATCAAAATTAATTAAATCATTTTTTTCTCAAATAAATAATTCCGGTAAGTAGCACAAAAAACAAAAATCGCATAGGGAGCAATCTAATTTAAAGACGAAGTCACTGAAGTTAATATATTTATATTATTCATATCTTCCTTGTCTCCAATTTCTATTTCTTGCTTGCTTTCTTGTCGGGGCCGTATGATAATAAGTGTCAGCACTGCCCGGTAGTAAGACGATACCGTGAGTAGAGAATGCTATATTGTCCGGGGCACGATTTGGCTATTAACCGGCCCGCCGGCTAATTTAATTACTAAAAATGACAGTACAAATGCCTCCGATCGACCTGGCTACAAGGGAAGCAAAGGTCGGAACAGACAGGCCCGTTTCCGACCACAGTGCACGAAATGAATGGCGAGTTGGTACGTGGAATGTTCGAGTTATGCATGATAAAGGATTTGAAATTGCGAATGTAAAGAATGAATTGCAGCTTGATACTCTGTCTATTTCAAACTCAATGAGCAAACAAAAGGATGCTGTGCAGATGGAGGATGGCAGTCTAGCACTATGGTCAGAAGTTACTGAAATGCAGGGCGCTAAAGGAGTTGAAGTGATCGTGAGTGAAAGAGCGAAAAGATGTGTTATACAGTACGAATTGGTGTCCCTGTAGGTATTGTGGGCTAGAAGGAAAGTGGAATTTCGGAAAATTTTTCTCGTTGCGCGCTATGCACGGGTGAATGGAGAAAGAGGCCAAGAGTGTAAGAACTTCTGGAATGAGGTAGAAAACGTGATCAACGTATGTAAGTCAAACGAAATAGTGGTGGTATTGCGAGCATCGATGGGTAGGTGTACAGGGAGAACGTACCTAACGCGTGCTAGTTAAGTTCGGATACCAAAGAGTCAATGGGATTGGTGAACGCCTGGTGAACATTTGTGCGGAGAGAAACCTGTTTGTATTAAATACGTGATTTAAGCATAAAAGTGTGCATATGTATACATGGCAAAGAGGTAAATCTACAAGTATGATTGACTTGATAGTGTATGATGAACGACTTATAATCCTGGTGAGAGACACAAAAGTAATGCGCGGATTGGAGTGTGTTTGTACCACTTTTTGGTTGTAGCGAGAGTATGTTTAGGGCAAAAGTGGGTCCGAAGAAGGAAAGCAAACGTAGTGCGAATGTTCAGACTTAGGGTGGATAAACTGCTAGACAATGGTGTGAGAATGAAATATGCAGATTCTGTGAGTAAAGAGTTGAATATGAATCAAGCAGTATGTAACGAACAAATAAAAGACAATGACGTTGAAAGTGCATGGATAATATTGAAAGACTGTGTTCTCAATGATGCCGTGCAGATATGTTGAAGATAGAGAAAAAATGTGCTTGGTGGAATCAATCGGTAAAAAAGTAGTATGTAAGAAAAAAGATACGAGCACAGCAAAGATCTGACTGAGTAAAAGCGATTGTATGAGGTGTATGGATTAAGAAACAACGAAGCGGATGAGACAGTGAGAATAAGTAAAGAGGAAGTGATAACTGTGGAAGGAAAGAAAAGGTAGAATTGTTTTGAGGAAAATAGGAGCAACGAAATAGTATGACACGATTGTGAAGTGAGGAAATGCTGACAAGAATACTTCGGAAAGCTGGAAGGTACAGAGCAAAATTAGATTATGCCGAGTTATTGGAAGAACGCGATCATTGTACCACTGTGTAAGGGTAAGAGAAACACGGGAGTATGCAAAAACTGTAGAGGAATAAGTCTGCTTGTGACCGAGTGAATAGGGAGAAGCTGTGGGAAATATTAAATGAATGTTGCGTAACGAAAGGATGCGAAAAGGCTGTTTATGTCACCGTGGTTGTTCAATGTATACAAGGTACAAATGGTGAAATGGTTGGTGACGTAAACGTTCGACTTCTGGTGTATACAGATGACTCAGTTTGATTAAACTGAATGCGGATGAGCTAGAAGCAGCTCTCAGGAGGGTTGATATAATCTGTGAGAGGATGGACCTAAAGCTAACCGTTAACAAAACAAGGATTATGGCGTTCAATCGGAAAGGTGAAAAGGAGAGTATAGTATTTATCCTGAATGATGAAATTGTGGAACAAGTGATAGAATTGGTATATTTGGGTAGAATATTTACTGCAGATGGTACAATGGATGGCGAGATTAGACGACGCGTAAATGCTGAAAGGAAAGTAATTGGAAGTATAGAGACGATAATTAAAACAAAAGCATGATCGTAGCTGCGAAACGAGCAATCTATAATGGAGTATCTGTTCCGTCAATACTATACAAAAGTGAGAGATGGGGATGTCAAAAAAAATGCAAAAGCAAAATAAATGCGGTAGGCGTTAGGTTCCTGAGAGACGCATCGGTAAAACGGGAAGGGACAAGATGAAGAATAAGTGTATAATGAAGGGGTGTGGCGAAGAAAAGACGATAATAGGTAAGTAGTAGTAGGAGGTATGCAAAGATAGGAAAGGATAGAGAAAGATTTCTAAATAAACGAAACAGGGGATTGCTTTGCTTACTCCGTGAGGTGGTGACGTGACTGTTACATGTTATGTTATGTTAGGATTCGAATCTTTGAAAGGAAGGACAGCAACGAAACAGCCCGTGAAGCCACATGATCTTGGGAATATTTCACACACCTAATTTCGTTCGGCGAAACGTGAACTTTAATTGGAAAGTTTTTACACTGATTTAAGTTAGATTCACTTCAAATGCAACTTGAGAAAGGTTATCTTATTTTGAGAAAGCCAATTTTCAACTTTGACTAAAAGAACATACATATCCGAAAATTGTCTCCAAACTAGTGGCTTGTTTTTGGTTACCTGAAATTCTCGTCCTCCTGACAAGAATTAAATAGACTACTTTCATAGAATTTTGGATCAGCAAATTGTAATTTTGAAGATGATCTCAAGTTTTCATTTGAAGATTGAAAGGGGCAACTTGGAACAAATATTTCGAGTCACGATTGCATCGAAAGAAATATTTTGTAAACTAGAACCATGAGGTTTAATTGTACACCTCGTAATTCCTTTTACAACAACTGCAGGCATATGATTAAGTCCAGAAATAGAAACTAAAAGGTTCGATTCATCTAAATTTTGTACTATTGGAATAAGAATTCAGTGTATTGCTTTGAAGTGTTCCTGTAAATAATTAAATAATTCCTTGTAGGTCGGAACAGCAACAGAATTAAATTTTGTTTCGACATCTGTTCTTCAGGAACTGTAATTTCAAGCAAAAGTAAATGAAATAATATAAACGAACAATATTCAACCGGAAAGCCTAAGGTTTTAAGAACTGAAATTGATTGAGAAAATTCATTTTTAGGGTAAATATTGTAAAATGAATTTAAAGCACTGGTAGCTAGTAAAAGCTTATTTTGATGTCGACTTGCAAGAATTCTTATAGCTAAATCGTAGTTATCCGCTGCCAATGGTATCCATTTTATTAAAGTTTCCTGGGCAAGGTAAGTAATCAAACGAGACTTATCGCTGCTTGACAAGTATGTGTTACTATGAATTAAGCTTTTATATAAATCATAAAAAGTTGACCATTCACGTAAGTTATCACTAAACTTAGGAATTTTTTACCTATCTAACATTGCACTTGAATTCCGATCAGATATTTGTATCTCTGTGGAAATGATGAATGAAGTATTATATTGCTGTCGATTCGTTGTAAAAAGTAGCACTCTATTTTCTTACTGCTTCTTCCGCGTCAAGATCGTCCTCAGTTCCCATATTTTTATTACTTCATTATGAGCTTTCATGAAATAGTCATAACTCTTTTCTAAAAATTGATATCTACAAGTTAGCCTGATTTGTCTTATCATTTTTTGATAAAAGCACGTATAGATAGTCATGTTCAACCACATTTGTTTTAATTGGACGAATTTAAATTTTGCACAGAGGAACGCAGTTTATTTACAACTAGGTCAGCTGAACTGAAATATCGCGACTCAACGTAAACAATCACTCATTGGACGTGGGTAAAATTCGTTAATACAAAGGTCAATTGCAGGATTTCGCTCCTCGTTCGGTTTGACGTTCAAAACTGTGTGAATACAGTTTTTAGCAACAACTCCGAAAAATATTTCTTCGCACCCACTATAAGGACCCGACTTCCATCGATAAGCCTCGATTGTTGTTTCAATATTGTTAAACTAAATGATGAATACAATTTAAAAACCACTTGAAAATTTTTAAAATCTATTTTGTAAAATTTTTTGAATTAATTATTTGTTAATTAACCAGATTTAGTTGAATTAGAGGAATCATGAAATAATGAATATAATCCGACGTGGTTTTCAAAAACGTTGAGAATTTTCTACGTCAGATTCCCCTCTAATCTCGGAGTTAGAACTACCAACAGAAGCCAACTCCGATGGGTCCCTTTTAAGAGCCCAGACCGACCAGTGTCTTCTTTATTCCCTTCCAATCCGTTCATCCGCATTCTATTGAGTCAACTCAACTCAGCCAGTCTGAGCTTAATTCGATACACGAGGGTTTACTGCTGATTAAATCTGTTATCACCTGCATGTAAGTTGATTATACAACATTACACTTAAACGACGCCATCCCAGAGAATATTCCCGCAGTAGTTTTCCGCTTAATCCAATGAATAGAAAGGTATTCGCCTAAATTCTACCAATCCCCGGAGTATCAATTAAACAGCGCAACGGGAATATGTCCAGAATATTTTAACTGATATTCACACTTTACACAAACACGCCTTCACCAAGCACAACAAATAAGAATCGACGTGTTACAAGCTGACAGATTGAAAACAACAAGCCACCCAAGAGTAGACCATATTTCGGTCACCCAATTTTGTAAATTACGGAACATTACGTACAACAGTGAGTATTACATTCCCAACTCACCTAACGTAATTACTAGTTTAAAACAAGTTTCGTTTGAAGCTTACTTCTTAGTAGAGGTCCTGAAACCACTTTTCTAACTGCTCACTCACAGTAAGATATTCTGATTTAACACTTTGTTAAATGCCGACGCAAGCAAAACATTCCTTCATCCTGTCAGCATGTTGATTTAGCAGTTCTGAATATCGAAAAGTCCTGAAGATTGAAAGATCTTACGCTGTTCCCAAGCCAAGAGTAAACTTTACCTCTTATCGGAAGTCTTGAACCAGTATCCGATCCAGATCGCAAGTCGCGATAACCCAGACTTGTAAAAGTAATCCTTCTTCAAGAATAGCGTACCTGTAAACCGTTTGATTTATCCTGTACCTGATAATCTTTAAAGTAAACGTTCCTGAAGGTTTAAATACCTTATTGCTATTATTAAAGCCGGCCCCGAGTTAGAGATACCCCAAGTGTTTGTTATTGTTGCTATCGAAACCCGAAGCGCAAAGGATTCCAAGCGGCCTCCGCTTTACGCGTTCCCCTCCCCGAGTATCCTCAAAAAGAGAAAATCCATATTTAATTTCAAAGAGTGTAACCACTCGTAAACACCACGAATTGTGTTTCTTATTGAATTTCCGCTAATTACTAAATATAGTTGTAGTATGTCTTAATCCCCATAAATAATATCTTACTGTAAATAGATAGCTAGTTAAGGAAACCCATGTAAATATTAGATTAGTTTTAAACTCATTTTCGTAAAAGTTATATCGAAAAATCTGCATTCATGCAATATAGAGCTCTAATTCTTTATGAGAATAAAGCATAAAATAGTCCCTTTAAGGGTATTGATTTTCTGTTTGACCGTAAAGCAGGTATATAGAGCATCGTTCACCATGTTATCTTATCGTCACCAACATCTACCAAACACTACAACCACACTTATAATAACTATAAAAATAGTTACTACTAAGGGCTACCCGACAGGTCCGGCCTCTATAACCTTCATATTACTTTAAAATAAATAAAAATGATCCCTTTATAACATAAATTAAGATCAGTTCTTTTGGAGTGTATAAACACCTCGCTAACAATATTTTCACAGCAACCGTAAAGAGAGAAAGGAGCTGCTAGACGATATCCGTTTCCCCTATAAACAACGGTGCCCACCTAGAGAACCTTTTAAAATCAATTTATTTGTGTTTATTTTATCTGAAGCATTTTCACTTTCATCGTTTTGTACGTTAGTTAAGGATAATCTTTATAGCCAATAGGAATAATATATGTATGAAACCCTTACGAGTGTATTGTTAATTGTGGACAAACCTGGTATTAGTGACCAACTCCAGTAAACGAACAACTTCCCTTTTTATAGAAATAAAAACCGATTAAGAGAGACCGAGGCAATTGAAGTAAAATTAAAGTTGTAAAGTAAGCAAAAGCGGCTTACGATTTGTGAAATTTTAAGAGAATATGACTCAAAGAACCATTTCATGTACACACATGGCATAATTCCTTCAATTGTCTGTACGAGTTACGCATTACAACGCGCGTAATACCCTTCGATATTACTTTTATTGGTTTAACCCGCTCCAAAGAATAAGATTTGAGTTCTTTTAAACTTTTTTATAAATTCAACATTATTGAATAAATTTTAATATTGTTATTGTGAAACTGAAATGATTATTTTTTATTACGTTTTATTAAAACTGAATGGGTTCAATTTATAAACGTATGATTTAATAGTTAAATTTTACTTCGCTTGCTAATTAATTTCGGTTTGCGTAACGTTTACGAATTGCTTTCTTAATTGATTGCCGCGGCTAGCTCATAGTTAAAATAAGGAAACAATTACTGTTATCATTGACCAAAGTTATCCTTATTTCGAGTTATTTATTTATCTGGATTTCTATTGAGTTGACTTCTTCTTACATTTATATAATCAATATTTGTATAAGCTTTTAATATCAATAATCTTTAACAATAAAAGTAAATCAAACGTTATACTCATTTAATACCATTCGAAATCTGAACGAAAATGCAGCAATGCGTGTTTACGAACATATATAAAATCAAACCTATTATCTACAATAACCTTCTTAAAACTAAAATAATATAACAAATAAAACCTTTATCAGAATTAACGTATTGTTTTTCGTTTAGTTGTTAAGGTCAAATGTAAAGTTTCGAGAAAATGAAAGAAAACGTTTTACTTATTTCCATTATTAAAAAATCGTACCTATCGGTGTCTCACTGAACGCAGATCGCGCAACTGCAATATGATCAAGCCAATGACTCAATTTGGTCGGTGATGCAATCAGAGCCTTACTTCTTTTCTTGTCAAGATATCTTGTTTACACCTTTTATTTGTGGATGAAGTCTATTGACATTTTCTTCCCCACAATTTACTGATTTATAATTTATAAATTATTGCTCGATATATTTACACTATACAATTTTTACTTAATTGTTTAGTTTTAATTACAACCGGCGTGCGCAACAAACTGCAAGAGAGCTGTGGAAGACCATACTTTCATTATCAATGTTTTTTAGTTATTATACTTTATATGTCGATCTATTAATTGGGGCGATTGTCTTATTGTACATTTATCACTCTCGACACGCATTTTGAACGCTCTTGTAAACTATTACGCAATCTTTTTATTATCGTCAAATTGACAATATTTGCACTTTGTATTATTTTAATTCACACTTTATAGGGCCGCGTGACTATAAAATGTCACTTATGCTGCGGCGTCAATCGACCGACAAATATCAACTCTGATCGCTTATTTTATGCGACTTCTATTGATCGCTTTCTTAATGAGACTCTTTTAAGAACTACACATCATGACTATGACAGCGTCTCATCCCATCTCAATGCATCAATCCACTTGCCGATACCGCGTATTTTAAATATTTTCAAATTGAATATATAGGTAACTTGTTGAAATAAACTCAATCCTTTCATCTTTTCAAATACAAATAAACAATAACCATTTCTTTATCCAGAAAAATAATGTATAAATATGTAATCTAGTATAATTTAGCGCGAAATATTGATTTTTCTAAAGATTTCGATACAGTGCACACTAAAAGAAAGGCATTTTGAAATGGAATTGTTGTACATGCAAAAGCTTAATGATGCTCACCTGAATTGCTGGTGTATAATGTCTTCTACACTACACCCAACTATTGTGTAATTGTTCATGTAGTTTTACGCAAAATTTTTTAAATTAGGTGCGTATCGCTTAAAGTAAGTAAAAATGAAATTGTGCCGTTCAAGGCTAACGGGTTTTTGACGACACAGTCTGTACTTTTACGCACATTTTGCTCTTACAACAGCGGTTCAATTAGGAAACTGTAGGTATGCATTAAAATTTATGAAACTTATGAAATTTACAAAATCCTAATGATGCTCACCTGATTTGCTGGTTACTCTACTTTTGGGAGCTCCCACTGCGGTTTCCTTATGTATGATGTCTTTTACACTACACCAAACTACTGCATAATTACTCATGTAGTTTTACACAAAATATTCAAAATTAAGTGCATATCGCTTAAAAACATGTAAGTAAAAATGAAATTGTGCCATTCTCGATTAACCGTGTCTTATCGACACAGTTAGTACCTTTACGCACCTTTCGCTCTTGCGACGGTGGTAGGTTAATCAATTAGGAAACGGTAGGTATGCATTAAGGTTTATGAAAATTTAAAAAATTGGAAATTTTGAAAATAGGGTAACGGGTACAGTCATTGGCCGCTCACTAATGATTGGCCACTTTAATATTAATCCTAAATATTAAGATTTCTTGAAAGAATAAGGAAATAAATTGTTTTGTATTGCAACGTTGGTTATTCCTTTCTATAACGGTCGTTGTTTCAGTTACCAGTAGTTTAAAGTTACGATAGGTGTGTCTTAGTGTCCGTTAACTTTTAGGTGCATTACAAAGGATTTACTAAGGATCGCCGTTGACAAGGTAAGCTATTTTGGTTCAGAATTTTGTTTTAACTGAATATATTGATGTTTTGTAGTAATTTATTGAGGTAATTCTTGCATTTTGGTGGTTTTATAGGTTAAGTTGTGAATTCTGGCGATAATTTTTGGCGGCCAACAACTGTGACTAAAATATATCCTCGTTACAGTGACTGGCCCACCCGGCCAATTACTGTCACAACATTAAATTAAATTATTTTATATGTAATTTAAGTTTTTAGACTATTAAAATTAAAGGATTGCACCTATTTTTTTTACATTTTTACGCGAATTACCAGTTATTGGCCGACTGCCAATCACTAATCCATAGATGGCCAATAACTGTAACGACCGGTCAGACTAATTTTTTTTTACCTGGGTTGGTGCAAAATAGCTAGAAATTATTTTTATTTTCAAATTAAGAAATGCCAAATTGTAAGAATAATAGAAAATACGACAAAAAATATACAAAAGGAGATCTTCAGTTGGCTTTGCAAGCAATTCAAAATGGCATGAGCCAACGAAAAGTTGCCGCGCAATTTAAAGTGCCAAGAGCAACACTGCAATTCAGCGCAAGCGAGAATTTTCAAGAAAAAACTACCCTTGGACCAAGTCCAATCCTCTCTTTGGTGGAAGAGAATCGTCTTAAAAACTGGATTTTTACGTACCAGAAGAAAGGTTTTCCAGTGAGAGTAGTTTTCTAGTGAGAGTAGACGATGTACAAGACTCAGTCAAAGGGTTTTGAGACAAAAATCCTAGTGCTAATCCATTTATCGAGAATAGGCCTGGAAGAGGTTTGTATAGGTCCTTTTCAGACGACACTCAGATTTAAGTGTAAGAACTCCAGAAGCCATAACAGCAGCAAGTTCCGTTGTTTCTGAAAACAACATCAAAAAATGGTTCACCGGTGTTCAAGAATATTTGCACCGTCAAGGATACAGTGATGTTTTTCTAGATCCGTCACGTATATTAAATGGCCATGAAACTTGTTTCCTTTTATGCCCCAAGAACAAACGAGTGATGACTGTAAAAGAAAGCAAAAATGTTTGTGAGAACATATCCCAAAAGTTAATTTGACGGTTATGATTATGTTTGCATCATCTGCAAAAATAACAGCACCAATGATTATCTACCCGTATAAAATAATTCCATCTAATGTTGTAAATTCATTTCCGCAAGGGTGGGGTATAGTATGTAACGATACAGGGTAAATGAAAAATGAGAGTTTTTATGAATACATAGGAAACGTCTTGTATAAACAGCTAGTTGCTAAAAACACCCAATTTCCTGTTATTTTATTTGTCGCATTATATCCCAACGCCACTAGAATCATACAGCCAGCAGATGTTGCAGCATTTAAACCGTTAAAAATCTGTTGGAATCAAATACTTTTGAAGTTTAGACGAGAAAACCTAAACTCAGTTGTTACTAAAGTTAAACTTTGCTTTGATTTAAAGCATCTGGATTGTATCCATGGAATCCTGAAGCGATAGATTATTCAAAATATCTAGGAAAGGCCAACTATATAAATAAAAATTTAAATGTGAGGAAAAATCAATGACATAATGATTTTGCCCAGGTAATTGGAGCTGCGAAAATATTAGAATTGGAAAATTTAGATAATTCCAGAAACCTTACAGGAGATTCAAGATTGTTTTACAATGTCTTCAAAGCATTTAAAAACATACCCTGTATTGTTAATTTACCGACACTTCATCCTGCAGAGTATGATGAAATCACATTTAACATAGAAGATATACCTATTGTCACAGAGGATAACATAACTTTTGATATTCCATCGACAACTAATAATGTGTCCTTCATTATTCAGGAAGTAGGCTCGTTTGCCGAGACTTCACAACAGAACTACAGTGCAGAGAATGTAAGCACCGAAGAAATTAATACATGTATTGACAAGTTCCTTTTTTGGCCGTAAACTCCGGAAATAAAAGGTAAAAACCAAACAGGAAGATTGCCGTTCATGCTAACCTCTTCAGATCGTCAAAATGCAGAGAGACGTAAAATTGAAGAAAAATTAGAACAGGGAAGATTGAAAAAAAGCGAAAGCGAAACGAAATGAACCATTAATGTTAAAAAGAGTAAACAAACCAAAGTAAAAGTAATTAAGAAAAAAGTTATAGGAGGAAAAACTGGAGACAAGGAAAACCAAACTGACGTCAACAGGAAAAAAGCCTTTGTCCTATCCACTGCCGAACAGATCAAAAAAATTGGACACAACAGCGAAGAACATTCTTATAACAATTTAAATGATGATTGCCTAGACTTAAAAGAGGTAAATACAGCAGATGCTGTCACTGTCTGCGCAGATATTTCTAAAGAAGACATAGTTGTAAATTATAAAATTAAAATCACTACATTAAAAGGTACACATACCAGAAATAAATATCGCCAAAGAGAAAGCAAGGAGAGTCGAGCGACCAAATTCTAGATTCTGTAAAGGAGAACGTTCATTTGCCCGAAATTGTTCATAATAATAGATCGCCCAATGTGTTTTCTGATGATCGCGACATTGCAAATTTTCCAAATATAAAGAATGCATCTAACAGCATAAATACTATCTGTAGTGGAAATACAAATAAAAAAATTACATGAATCTACTAAAAGAACGTTATTTTCTGGAAAATATATAGTTTTCAGACAGTAAGATACCATTTGTTATCTCAGATATACTGAATAATCCATCTAAAAGCACCAATTTATTTGTAAAGAACTGGATGGGCAAAGGATTATGTTATTCTTATTTGTTAAATATAACTAAATCAAAAATTGGAGTAAAATGTCAGTTTTGTACTAGAAGTTATCATACTGCTTGTGCAGAGAAATCCCAGGAAACCGAAAACGTCGTTTGTGTGCAATAGCTTTAAGAACAAAAAAACGTAAAGTAAAGATTTTTAGGAATGGCCGACCAACGACTGTAATCCAATGTGCCAATAACTATATTTAAATGGCCAATAACTGTGTAAATTTGTATATTCTGAAATTAGTGACAATATTTGCCATTCCATGCTTAAAACTTTTAAAATAAACATATTTATTCTAAAGTTTGATGTTTTATAGACGTTAAAAAATTATCAGAAAAAAGGTACACTATACATTAAAAATTCAGCTGATAAATCCTTAAATGGCCAGTGACTATACCGGTTACCCTACAGAAAAATTGTAATTAAAAAAAAAAGTAACTTACGTGTGTAGACAGCTGTTTTGAAATTACGGATCATCACACATTATTCATTAATTTTTTCCCAGTGTACCAGTGGGGTGTAAAATAATTGAATCACCTCAACACGTCATCAATTTACCTATAAACACATCACCAATTGCAAGTATAACACAAAATAGTAGACCACGACATATATATTTCAACGGTAAGACAACATTTAAAGAAAGTCTAATAATTTTCCAAAATTTACTATTGATTTTAGTTCATTTATAGTAAGATGCATATACATTAATGGTTAAAGGTGGACCACGCATTAAGTCTAAAATTACTTACACAAAGAGTTAGTAATGCCTACCTAAGTCGTTGTATTAAATCATTTTATCATTTTGTTGTACCAATTTATGTATTCTTCTACTGCCATTACAAGATTTTTAATTCAAAATTTGAATGTCTTCAAGACCACACATGTTTTGTTTGGAGAATAAAACTATAATGGGTAAAAAATGTATTCGGTTAATGTTTAACAAACGTTGTTTTGTTAATATCACCTTCCTCTAAAAGCTCCGAGGATACGAGGAGGCCTACTAAGAAACCACCTTTAATTCATAATATCAATAATTGTCTATCGGAAATTTACAAATCATTTAAAATTAATTAATCTTTAGAGATATATCCTTCGGTTAAATAGTATTATTATAAAGTAATTGTTTTCGCCGTTCTCTTATACTGAATGAAATGAATTTTCCACTTTTTTAAATAAAATCTGCATACAACTTGTTAGACTAATTAATAATGGACGTAACGCTACACGCGTAAAAACATTTTGATATCTGAAAGTTGGAAAACTAATTTTGGTTTTGTTTGCAACTCGTTCTGTGAGTAAAACAACAAAATAGTTTCATCTAGTTATATCTAAATAATAGTTTTACTACGTTTGCTTTAAAACGTTAATTAAAGCATATTTTATACACTGATGTGAAAAAAAGTATGTTGACTGTCGTATTGTCTGAACAGAAGTGAAAGTATTGAAGCGAAGTTAAAATTTTATGTTAGTAATATAAAAGTACAAAATTTTCAGCGCACAATACTAGAAAAGATTTAATTTGCATATTGATAATAAAATTCCAATCACGCCTACATGCAAACTTTTTGTTGCTTTGAGTCATAAAACATATTTGCATGTTTGTCGTTTGTTTGTCAAAAGTTTTTAAGTATGCCATCGCTTCATATAATTTTTTTTTTTGTAAATGATATTGTTAAGTTTCCGTCGATTTTATGATTCACCAGCAATAGAATTAGGATGAGTTCGAAGAAATCTCAATTTGCTCCAATCTGCAGTGAGATAATAAAGTTCAGAACCGCCATAAAGAAATTTATGCGCGAAAGCGACACTTGTTTTCAGTTTTCAGGGCTACCAACTTGTGATCGCTCGTCTTTATGAGTATATAAAATCCATCCACTTGTTTTAGAAGTGTCATATAAAAACAACCACCGAGGGTAAATATGATAAACTTGGATTTGATTCATTACTTAAGTGATTTGGCATGAAAATTATAGAAATGAAATATACTTCAATTTATGTAATTGTCTTTGTGACTTGGACGAGAAAGAACGATTTTCCGAAACAGAAAGTGCTAAAACGTCTCGGACATTAATTTAAGTATGCTAATACATCGTGACAATTTTTCCGTAAGTGCACGAGGGGGTGATATACTAATACTAAGAGCGTTAAAAGTTGGCCAATGTCTCATTATTTTTTTGTTGCGCCTTCGAGAGAATGATAATGTTTGTTTTTTATTCGGGCCGAATAGCCAGGACGAGGATATTTGCATTTTTATGCGAGTTTTTCTTTTGCGGGCGCAACTACACTGTTATTTTAAATTAAGATAGATTTGCCAACTTTTTTTTATTACTTATAGCTTTGTTTGCTTGCAAACAAGTTTGCTTTTCCTTCGTTTTCCTTAGGATAATAAAACAAAAATGACTATAAGAAGTAAGAGAATATATCACTACTTATATTTGTATATACAAACTAGAAATTCACATTAAAAATGAATAGCTAGCTGTTCTTCTACTTCAAATAATATTTATTAGGTGGTATTTTGCATTTTGTTGTTATTGTCTAAATTTTTATTCTTACTTTACGTCAGCAATACATTCTTGCTAATTAATTTATGTTTTTGGTACATTACTACGTGAAAACGGTTTCAAAAGCAATTACAGTATGTTACTAAATGAATATTCTAGTATGTTAAGCAAAATCAATTTTAACTGATATAGTTCAGTCAATAAATCTATTCCTCATTACTATGTGTTTCAGGAAAATTTCCGTCTGTATCCGGAATATGAAATATATTAATTTCCCATCTGTTCCACTAATCTAAACTTGGTTGACGTGAAGCATGAAAAAAATTGACAGATTGATTGCCAGAAATATTCTTGTAGTAATTTGTAATCCATTAGGCACATAATTCAAGGATTACTTTTCACAATAATAAGACTCTTGCTTTTCATTGACATTTTTTTACACAATCCATCAAAAAACATTTTTTTTACAAATTCTTATATCATTGCTTGCCAAGAGGATATATGTATAATTTTAATTTCCCAAGTCTAAAGGTTATCACAATGAATGATAAAAAAAATTTATTGAACGAAGTCAATGATGCAGATTTTGTGAAAGAATCTACAATTTGCATCATTGTTGAGAAGTAGTCACTTCATTACTGCCTTTCTCACGTACGAAATGAAACGAATGTAAACATGTTTCAATTTTTTATGAAATTCGAACACCTATACGTCAGATTGGGGTTCTTATATACAGGGTGAATAAAAAGTAAGTAACATCGAGGCTACAGCCTTTAACCCTTTGTTAGTCGCGTGGTTGATAAATGCCCCCCCCCAAATTATTTTTTCCAACACCTTTATTAAAAATTCAATTTTTTCCCCTAATTTTCGTGACGAAAATACTACTTTTCCTCCCTAGGGAGGCAAAATATTTTGGCTCTCGCTAAAGAAAATTAATTTTTTATTATATTTATTAAAGTGTTGAATTTACATTAATTTTTATTTAACATATTAAGTAAACTAAATCAAGATTTTTCATTGAAAGAATTAAATGTGCAATTTGTAAGATTATTGAAACTAATTGAATTCGTGAAATTAACAGAGATATTCTTCGTATTGTAACCGAAGGAAACGTTGGAAGAGACATGTGCCGCTGAAGAAGTTTCTCAAGAAATATCTGGTATAATAGTTGATGAAGAAGTCGGTCCATTACTAATTTGATTAGCAACATGGCATTTCTTTGAAATAAATTGGTCTAAATAACCTTCTGCAACCGTTGTCGATCGCCAGCCCCCATGTTTTTTCACTATGAGTATATCTCCACCGGCTTCAACTAATAGTGATGCAGAAGTCCTTCAAGTATTTAGCAATTTTGTGGGATATTTTGACATGGTGTTCTTTCCCACCACGTGCACTGAACATTTTGATTTACCGTAATAAATCAAGAAACGTGAATGGTCCGTTTTAGTCGGTCTCAAAGAGGCATATCTTCTAACCAATTCAGGAACGTTAATGCCTCTAATAGTACTATCTGTGATTATAAATACTCTTTCCATTTTAGTTTTTGTATCTAGAAGGGTTATTACTATAATATATTCTTTATCTTGAACATCATCACACCGGCAAGCACCACAGGTAACAATAATTAAAGCAACCTAAACAATAACAACGAATTAATAGTGAAAAATATTAATACTAAATAGAGAAATACCTTAGACATTAACCCATTACCTTCCATAAGCCCCATTTGGGGATTTGTTTTATTTTTGTTCAACAGTTGGCAACACTAAGCATTTTTTTGACTTTGACAGTTTTACAGTAGTGTGAAAAAGTCCTGCATCACCTCTTAAAATTAATGAAAAATGAACTTTAAAGCACTTCACGCGAATGCACTTCAACTATATTCTCTATATCAGCTCTATCTTAACTAAGGACTTAATCACAATGATAAAATAAAAAAACATTGAAGTAACTTAGTAAAAAAAGGCTTTATTCAAAATATCAAAAAATTACAAAAAAAACGTATACTGCATTATGCCAAATATGATCTTATTTAAAACTAATTTTAGTATTTAATCGGCCAACCCTTGTTTTTGATGACTAGTTGACATCTTTTAGGCATGGAATTCACCAGTTTTTCCAGTTCCTCCCTAGTGATGCAGTGATTCCAGGCGTCAATTAGAGATTCGACGAGGGCGACCTTTGTCGTTGGTTTTTTTCTCGATATAATGTGAGACATCCTGTTCCACAAGTTTTCGATGGAATTCAGGTCTAGAGATTGCGCTGGCCAGTCCAACCTGATAATTCCATTCATCTCCACCCATGATTGAACAATCTTAGCTCTATGGCAAGGTGCGTTGTCATCTTGAAACTGAAAGCTTTCTTCGCCAAACAAATCGTTTCCACTTCGCAGCATTTTGTTCTGTAGCACTTCGATGTATTTTGTGGCATTCATCATTCCAGAGATGATGTGCAGACGACCAACTCCTCGGAAGGACATGGAACCCCACACCATAACTGAGGTTGGATGCTTAATTTTTGGAATGATACATTTTGGCGAAAATTCTTCCCCTGGAAACCTGATATACATATTTCCAGCATGATTATTGATGTTAAAAGTTGATTCATCACTAAATAATACTCTTTGCCACTGATCTGTTGTCCACTTTAGATGTTCCTTTGCCCATTTCAAACGGTTCAGCCTTTGCTTCTCGGAAAGTAATGGTTTCTTACGTACTCTACACCCTCTCAATCCAAAACTAATTAGTTTTCTCCTCACAGTGGAAGTGCAGACACTTATACCTGTAGCTTCACTCCATATTTTTGTTAACTGGGTGGAATTGAGACGTCTATCTACAAGGCTTGTTCGTCTTAAGACAGCATCATCTCGAACGGAGGTTTTCTTTGGTCGCCCACTACGCGGTTTGTCGTCGATTTTTCCAAACTCAGTATACTTTTTAATGATCCGAACTACTGTAGATTGGTTACATTTTACTAATGACGCGATTTCGCGACTAGAAGCACTTTGTTTATGATAAAAAATAATTTCAAACCGCGTTTGTTCTGATAATTTCGTTTGCTTCGGTTTAGAACACATTTTAACTTTCTAAACGAAATGCAAAAAGTGAATAATGGCTTAAAGTATTTTCAGCCCATATATACTAACAATTTAATGGAAATATTTTCTTCAAATTTACTTTAAATAGATTTTAACGGCTTCCCTTTGCGACCTAATAATTATGCTATTTTTGGAATTCTTTAAAATCTGCTTAATTAGCCGATTTGATTAATTATAATGGCATCATTAGCAATAACACTAATGATGTATGAAGTACAATCAGATAATTCAAGTTAGTTAACGAAAGAATTCGAAAAATTTCTGTTAGAGTCCAAAAACCATTGTAGACGTGGGTGATGCATGACCTTTCACACCACTGTAGGTTATAAAAAATACTTCAAAGTTTTAGCTAGATATAAAAGTTCTTAGATTGTGACGTTTGGTTAGTATTGATAATTAAAGAAATCTTGAAAATAAGGGTAAGTGTCGCAATAATAATAATATAATTTTTAACACATCGTATTTTTTTTTCGTATCTAAAGTAATGGATTATTTTAACATGAAAAGTTAGGTTATGTATTTTTGTAATGTTTTAGAACCATTTAGTCTATTTATTAGAACCATAGAGTTCTAGAACCTACTAAATATTCCCATCCCCATTTGGGGATTATGGTTGATGATGCAATAAAAAATTTTAAAATTACGGTTATTGTTATTTTTACATATTTGTGTTTTTTTATAGAAATGGGCACAAGAAAGTTCTTTAGTCTTCGCGAGTTAGAAGATTATGTAAATGATCCTAATTTCTACGATGAATTAGAAGATGATGGTATGGGTAATACTATAGTTATAGTTGAAATGCCACCGGAAAGAATAGACATTCAGTCAGACGAAGAAGAACTTGATGAAAACCTTCTTGATGATACCCAACCTACTGATGTGCCAGGTAGAGTAGAACTTCATTCTTCTGTATTACCAATATTAGCGGCATCCGAGGCTAACAACCCTCCAAAAGTAACAAAAAGAAAAGTCACTTCTAGTTGGCAAAAAATATCAAGGCCTAAGTTTACCGAGAAAACTGAAAATCAGGTATTTTTATCCAAAAATAGCCTAATTGAAGAACTGAAAGGAAAATCTCCTGTTCAAGTATTTGAGATATTATTTACTGAAGACATTATGACATACATCGTAAAACAAAGTTTAATTTACTCTTCCCAGAAAAACAAACACGATTTCGTTTTCTCTGTGGATTGTCTCAAAAAGTTCCTAGGCTTTCTTATTCTTACGGGATACCATTCATTACCTCAGGAGCAAATGTATTGGTGTGAGGAGGAGGACGTTTGCATTGATTTTGTAAGAAAATTTATGCCAAGAAATAGGTATTTAGAAATAAAAAAATATCTGCATTTTAACAATAATTCTGCAATATCGCTGCAATCACGATCAGATTTCAAAGTTGTTCCACTATTCGACAAATTGAATGACCAATTCAAAAAAATTGGAGAATTTGCAAAAGAGCTCAGTATTGATGAGCAAATGATTCGGTATTACGGTCACCACTACATGAAGCAATTTATTAGAGGCAAACCCATCAGATTTGGCTTCAAACAGTGAACCATGTGCTTTCAACGATCGGGTACTGCTTCCATACAGAGTTGTATACAGGGAAGAGGCGAGAATATGAAGTACATGGTTTAGGATCAAGTTTAATTATGAACAATGTATCAATGGTAAGAAATCCATCAAACCACATTTTTTATTTTGATAATTTCTTCACAAGTTTCGAACGGTTGAAAGATGAGAATATTTCAGCAACTGGTACAGTTCGATATAACCGAATGAACAAATGCCTCCTCAAGCCGGATAACGAAATGAAGAAGGAGCAGCGTGGAGCATTTTAGTATTGTTTCGATGAACGAAATGAAATATTTGGATTAGTATGGAAAGATAACAATTGTGTCAAAATGTTATCAAATCATGAAGGTTTGTTTCCACTTCAAAGTGTAAACAGGTGGTCAAAAGCTGAAAAGAAAGAGAAAAAAATAGCTCAACCGTACTGAATTTCCCAATACAACAAATTTATGGGGGGAGTAGATAAGTTAGATTGGTACATAAACAAATACAGAATCAAAATTCGAGGAAAGAAGTGGTATTTTCCCGTTTTTACCAATTTGGTAGATACAGTAGTAGTAAATGCCTACATCCTTTATAACATTGCTATTCCAGGTATGAACTTATTGGAATTTCGAAGAGCTATTGTGAGAAACTATATGGCTGTTACATCAATATCTGATCCGAAAAGACAAGGTAGACCATCTCTAAAAAAATTATCGCAAAAACGTGTACCAGAAGATGTATGGAAAGACCAAATAGGTCATTACCTAGAGATAACAGTAGACGGAAAGCAAAGAAAATGTGCAATTTGCAAAACCAATGTTCGCAAGCAATGCTCTAAGTGCAACGTTGGCCTACATGTTGAGTGCATGCGAGAGTGGCACTCATGAATACTTTTAAAACACTACAGTACATTATAATTATCGATATAAAAATTTACTCTGTAACGGCCGTAATCCCCAATTGGGGATCATCACAATTTTCATTTGTTTAATTTTTTTGTAATTATTTTTTTTAAATAAAAGGTATTCTGGAATGCTGTTTAACTATAAAATAAGCCATTCTATTAAAATAAACGATTTTAAAACTTTAGCAGTTAATGGGTTAAATACTGTTCATCCGGTGCTTCGATGATAAAATTATGAATTTCCTCGCTGGTAAAAGTAGCACCTTTCTTGGGTTTGTATCCAGCTCCCTTTTTTTTCAAAAATGCCACTAATTTAGGAAATTTTATATCCAAATCTTCTTTTATTAAAACAGTTGATCGAAGCATGGACCACTTTTACCATAGTGTTAAAGATCGTAAACTTTTTGACAGTTGTAGAAAATAGGCTAAAATTACCTCTTCACTTATGCTCTTAACTTTTCTTTCCCTCATCCAACATAACAAGAGATCGTATTCATTTTCTTACCGTAGTTGTGATTCTTCTAGTAATAAACTTACATTTAGTATTTTCGTCTCTTCCATGATGTCTTAAGGGATTGAATTTTCATCATTTTTTTTAAACTTTCGAAAGTTTGTTGTTCTGACTCCTTGGTAACGATAATAACTGCTATTATCCGTTTAACGAACAGATTCAGTAAGTGCTCCTCCCACGAGTTAGCGCCAAATTTAAATGGAACGTTCCTATTGGTTAGCCGGGTTCACACAACCACGAAAAGTTTTGTATTATATTAATCTATAAATGTCAAAGTAATTTGTTATTTAGCATTTGCGTTTTCATTCTATACTGTGGTTAAAGTACTTTTCATTTTCAAAAACATTTTTCAATACTAGCTACAATGTTGTAGCCTATTAGCAAATAATTACATTAGCAACAATATCCTTCGCCCCCGAAAGAACGCCCGGCCAGGCATTTTTCCGTTGACGAAAAGAGCGAATCTTAAACATTTGAAAGTTTTTAAAGAAAACCCAAACAACAACAAGACTGAAAACATTGTACTTACAGAAAAAGCAGCAGGTAACATAATAACTTTATAAAAACATATTTTATTCATTACTTTATCATTTTAGGTATTACAGATGAAAGTGTGTACAACATTCTACGTGAGTACAAGCAAACACATGTATTACATCCTCGGACTGTATACCACCGACAACGGGCAATTAGTACAACATTGACGACGAAACCAAGAGTAATCTTTGGGGTGTAGTCCATTCCTTCTTTGAACAAAACGATACACCTCCTCCAAATAAAATTGTGGCCGCAATTGGTGAGCACGATGAGATGCCTCAATTAAAAAGGAGTACATTAAGAACCTTGTTGAATAAAATTGGCTTTTAAGTGAGTAAAGGCATAAATTATCTCTAACATAATTTACACTTTATTTTCAAGAGGTCAAAAAATAGTTTCCTTAAGCCATAGTGTCCCGGTGATGCCGTACAGTACAGCCATTTCATGTTTGAATATGAATTTCTAGTTCATTGTTTTCTCAACTATTCAAGCTGGCGCATGTTTTAACCTGTTGCACGGATGCTGGTCTGTGCCTGAGAAGGGGAACTAGAGCTCTCATTTCACTTCTAGCAGTTGGAGGATGTTTTAGTCATGGACGAATATTTTCATGTGGACGCACTTCGAGCTTTATTGGTGTAAATACCAAATTTATTTTTTTTATTTAATAATTTTTATATTATTGAATAGTTAACATGTGTGAGCACTGATTTGTTAGATTTTGTACATATTTTATTCAATTCCTGTGTGTATATATGATAAATTAGTAAGGTTGTGCCATATGACATCACTGGGACTAAAACGGTACGGGTTTTTTCAGACCCGGTCTCAGTGTCCAGGATGCTTTGGAACTACTCAGGGAGGAAGATATTGGCGACCAACGGCCTGAAATGGTGTTTATGGAGCCCCCTGCACCTTCCGTGTGGACAGACTAGGAATCCGGGGACGAAGAAGAAGATGGGGACATCCGTCACCTTCCTGGGATACAACTTCTCGCCCCAGCTGAAGTAGTTTTCAGCAGTGAATTCCGCACACTCTTGGACTCGCAGGCTACCGATCTTGATACTGCGATATATCCAAATAAAGCGACTTGTCCAGGTTCATAATATTACTACTTCCAACTCGCAAGCTACCGATCCTGATGCTGTAATATGTCCAAATGACTGATTCAAGTAATAATGTTCCTAATATTGCTACTTCCAACTCCTGC
Organism: Vesta saturnalis; assembly: GCA_036346205.1. Lineage (NCBI taxonomy): Eukaryota > Metazoa > Arthropoda > Insecta > Coleoptera > Lampyridae > Vesta > Vesta saturnalis. The sequence goes on along the minus strand of JARFJB010000902.1, from coordinate 5,809,695 downwards.
GATGATTTCAGTGATGAATGAATATGTATGAGGCTCACGAAAGGAAAACCAGTTCCTGTTTTCATTGAAGGTGATTTTGACACAGATAATAACCGCATTTTCCTTCTACTAACCCCTCCAATCCAGCTGATTCCCCAACTGAGATGTTTGAACGATTTTTTACCGATGAAATCTTTGAGTACATAACCACAGAAACCAAAAAATATGCCCTTTTTGGAAATTTTGATGATCCAAATATTACAAAAGAGGAAATTAAATGTTTTTTTGGTTTGATGATTTGTTCAGGGTATGCACCTGTTCCCTCATTGCGTTTATATTGGGATTCTCAAGAAGATATCAAAAATGGTTTAGTGTGCAACGCTATGAGGCGAAATAGAATGTACACGATTAAAAAATATATTCATTTTGCTGATAATGGGAAAGTTGACCCACACGACAAAATTTGGAAATTGCGTCCTTTGATGGACAAAATAAGAGATAAGTGCATTGAAAATCTTGTGCCCACTGAACATATGAATTATGATGAGAGTATGGTGAAATTTTTTGGCAAACACAACATGAAATAGTTTTTGCCTGGAAAACCAATCCGCTTTGGATATAAGATGTGGGGCATAAATTCCAGCGATAGGTACTTGGTCAATTTTGATCTGTACCAAGGTTCCGATCGAAAAATTCCTGATGAGTGTAATCAGCTTTTTGGGAAGTGTTCTGCCCCATTTGTCTTTATGCTAAATCAGCTTCCACTCGGTGTACAAAAACTGCCGATTGATTTCTTTTTTGACAATATCTTCAGTGGGCAAAACTTGTTCAGGTACTTGAAAGAGCGGGGGTTCTCAGCTACTGGCACGTTTCGTGAAAATAGGATTCCTAAAAGTCCAGGCCAAAAAGTTAGTGACGGAAACAACACCTGAAGCCTCTCATCTGTGAGGGCCAAAAAAAGACCACGAGACCAGGAATCCAACCGAAACTCCATATCCCTACCTGAAAAGAAGAGTTTCGCTAAGGAGCCAAGAGGTACATACAAGTCAGTTTTGGAAAAAATGATGGTATAATTTTTATTCGTTGGCGAGACAATGGGGTTGTCACAATAGGATCAACGGATTTTGGACTGCAACCAATAACTAACGTCAGATAGATATTCGAGGGAAAAGAAGAAAAATATTAAATGCCCTCGCCCCTCAGCTATAGCTATTTACAACAAAAGAATGGGGGGAACTGATCAAATGGATGCAAATATAGGTGCATACAGGATCGCTATGAGATCAAAAAAATTCTACTGGCCTATTTTTACGTGGCTTGTAGACGCAGCTTTGCAGAATTCATGGATAGCTTACCGTAAAACACACCCAATCCTCCAGCTGAATTTTCGCCGTTTCATTGCGACTCAATACCTGACAACATATGCCACCCCTAGAAGTCGCCCGGGGCCATCTGCCCCTCTGACTTCCCTCGTCAACATTGGTGTGCGATATGACAGGGTCGACCATTATGCTGGCAGGACCCAAGAAAACAAGAGGTTGAGATGTGCTTTGGAGGTATGCACATCTCAGACACGCATCATGTGCCGAAAATGCCGAGTTGGACTGTGCTTTTACTGTTTCGAAGTTTGTCATACCGAGTAATGCTACTTTATAAGTCAGTTTTTGTAAACCCTAATGCTTCTTTTGTGTTAGAATAAAGTTTTATTGCATTTGTTGAAACTGTGATTGCATTATTAACCATTCAACAACCCCCTACCGTTTGAGTCCCGGTGATGCCATATGGCACACTTATAAAACCGCGATTATCATAACTTTTAGATAGCCGGAAATTTTTTCATTATTTTTTCCTTGTTCTTAGGGGTAAGAAGAGCAAACGTTCGAAGTTTAAATTAAAAAATCAAACAAAAATAGTTACGAGACATAATGAGATAAAGAAAAATCCGAGATAGATGCGTGGAGGCGTCGGTATCTACGACAAATTAGAAAATACAGAGAAGGAAAAAGGTATATTTCTTAGACGAGACTTGGGTTAATACTGGCCATGTAGTAAGCAAAGTATGGAAAGATACAACCATCTTGACTCCGAGGCAAGCGTGTGTTAATGGATTAACTACGGGGTTACGCCTTATCGTTCTCCATATTGGTTCTGAGGACGGTTTTGTTGATGATGGTTTGATGTTGTTCGAATCCAAGAAATCTGACGATTATCATGAAGAAATGACAGCTGCTGTTTTTGAAGAATGGTTTCGCAACCTTCTTGGACGTTTAGACAAAAACGCTGTTATAGTGTTAAATAACGCTTCCTATAATAGCAGAAAGATCGACAAAAATTCAAATTCAGGATAAAAAAAAGCTGACATTCAGACATGGCTAACCAGCAAATCCGTTGATTACGTATCAGATATGATCAAAGAAGAACTTCTCGACCTTGTCAGAAAAGCTGCTATTGCTCCTAAATTAGTTGTCGATGAAATAGCAAAAACACAGAATCATACAGTATTGCCTTTACCTCCATATCATTGCGAATTAAACCCAATCGAACTGATATGGGCACAAATCAAGGGTGAAGTTGCTAGAACAATAAAACATTTAAAATCGCAGATGTGCACCAATTATTTTGCACCGCTGTTGCAAACGTAACGTCAGATAATTGGAAAAATGCCATTAGAAACGTGTGGAAGAAAATATGTGACAATTGGATATCACTATAGAAGTTGAAGTGGAGTCGTTGATCATCCAGTTAGGCGATGACTCTTGTTCATCAAACTCCGAACAAGACTGACCTGTTGTGCTTTATTTACAAACTTAAGTAAAAATACAAATGCAGCTACAGGAAGAATTGTGAATTGAGACACTACTTATGATAAAGTTTTTGTAGCAATTATTAAAGAATAAACAGGTTTTTCTCAACTGTAAGCTTTTTGCAGTTTGTTTAGATAAACAAACAACAAGAAGTTGATTTGTAAATTCCTATAAAAATAAAATATAAGCTTAAAGTTCTATTCATTTACTATTTACCTGCCCGACTTATGGCCTTTTACAAAAAAATAAATTAATGTTATTCTTCGATTTCCAAAATACGTGCCCTGACAATTTGACTTTACTTCATGTGAGAATTAACAGATTGGTAAACATTAACGAGTTATGTACAGCATGTCAATATTCCCATAGATTAAAGGTGCTTGTTTTCAAACCGTAGTAAAACCGAGGCATTGGTGACTAAGAATTTTGATTCGTAAAAATGTGTAATTTTAAAATATTTATATTTCTAAATATGTTTATTATTTGATTATTGTTAAAACTGTATAATTATACATTTTAGGGACTACAATAATTCATATGCAGACATTAAAGAGTCGTTGAATGTAACTCAACCACTATATTACCCAGAAAGTAATTTTTTGATTGTTGTAAACAAGGCCTATGCACAGTTAGTAGCACGCACCTACAAATTTGTAGGAGGAGCATTTTCTGAATCTGTTCTTTAAACGGAGTATAGATTCGACGCTAAATTTCCAAATACATATTTTTATTTATTATTTACAGTTTTCATGAAGGGTCTGGAAATAAGTCATATGTATTACACTGGAGTAAAGTGTCTTTTCCTCCATGCTGCAGTTGCAAACTCTGCAATTGGGAGGAAAACCACCACTTTCCTACCTGGCAATACAAATGGCTATGATTAATATGTCAATAGCTTGCGGCGGACGATCGGCGACACCAACAGTACCTTCCTATCTTCCTATCGTCCGGCTTCCGTAAACTGCATCCAGTCTCCTGATATCGCGCACAGAAAACACATAGTTCTCGTTTGGTTGACATTTGTCCCCCACGCGAGCAATCTCGCTACCTTAATTTAGTAAGTATAATTTCGAGAAATATTTTATGCTTTATAGATTTTATGGTCTGGAATGACATATTATTTTATGGACCATATTTATTTGAGAGCCAGATTTTTTCTCACAAAAACTTTATATAATTTTTTTTTACTTATGTGAATGAAAACTTTTTTTTAGATTTGAATCACAAATGACAGAATCTAATCCGGGTCTCAGCAGAGATCCACAATAGTGGGTATAATGGCTTCAAAAGTAGAAAGTGAAGATGAAAGCCAAGCAAGTGAAGAAGGTCCTGGTGACGACGACGAGGCAGATCATGCGGATCATTCTGATCATGACCCTAATTCCAAAGAAGAGTTAGTAAGCGCTTCTTCTTCTGAAGACGGTGATGAATTAGGACAATATTTTTTGGGTAAAGATGAGAGCACGAAATGGAAAAAAACGAGATCAAATTTAAATGTTCGTACCGTGACCTGTAAAAGAAGCACGTACAGTCAGAACTGAAATAGAATCTATAAATTTATTTTTGGATGACACCATTATAAGCACAATTGCTAAATATACCAACATAAATATTGATATTGTAGCGTCTCATGGCGGACTCGAGAATGGAAATATAATTATTACTGTGAAATGCATCTGTTTCCCTTTATCTTAGTGCGAAGTTCCCACTTAAAGATAGACGGGTTATATAATATACGTCTGCTATATATTTTAAATGCAGGACTTAAAAACATATGACGATTCTAAAATCAAAGCGCATGACGCTGTCAGATGTCTTCTTGGCTATTTAACCTCGAATTATTCTTTGTAATTCGTTTCGTATAATCACATCGTGTTTTGACAGCGCGGCTTAAGTTTGAAAATAACTAGGAACATTGCCGATGTTTTGTTGGTATTCAAAATTACTAACTACATGAACCAATAACAACATACGTTTTTAAAATCTTAAATCATGCTTTATTAAAAGATGAGTCATAATACACCTCTCGTCGGCCCGACCATACCGTAGTGGACAATTTTAGTAGGTCAAGAGATGCCCCCCATACTGATCTAATCGAAATTCGAGCTTTTCTCGGTCCATTATACATGATTGGTACTCAAATATGTTCACGAAAAAATCTGCATAAAATTTGGGAAAATTCCAAAGGTCTAAGCTTGGAAGCTTGCTATTTGACATGTCTGAAAGGTTTGGTTTCTTAGTCAGGTAATGGCAAACTGGCAGCCCACTGAGAAATTTTAGATTTATTTTTAAAAAATTTCCAAAAATACTATACTCCCTCAGAGTTCCTGACTGTTGATGAGCAACTCTTGGCATTTACGGGTAAGGCTTCGTTCCGCCAACTTATGAATAGTAAGCCGGCTAGGTATAACCTCAAGTTTTTTGCAAAGACATATTATACAATAAACTTGGATCCGTACGTTGGCAAACAACCGGAAGGTGTATATAATGTAAGTACCTCGGCTACAGATGTGGTACTTCGTCTAGAAGATAGGAGTACATGTTGTCGATCAGAAGTGTCAAAATTACGATGTGTTGAGAAATTGAAGGTGTTGGCCCATGGTTCTATATAATATATTACTAAACATTTCAGAAATAAATGCTCTAGTTGTATTCCAACATCATCATTTTGAATCTAAAGTTAAAAGAATTGACTTCCTAGAAACCATTGCTGGGAACCTTGTTTTGCCCCAAATACAATGTAGATCCAATCTTCCTCGCCTTCCAAGAGAATTAAAGCAAAGAGCAAATATTATTTTGGGAAAACAGGGTGAAAGTGAAAGTGCCAATTGTTCAGATATTAATGGTGATACCGAATAGTTCTTTTGTTTCTTACCATTTGTTTGATTGTTTCTATTTTCGAAGTTCAATTCAATAAAAATGTTCTTTAATAATTCTAATTTTTTTTTAAGATTTACGAATTCTTGCCAATAGTTCAAACAAATGTTGAACAATAACGTATTTTTGATTAAAATGCCTTATTAGTTCATATTCGGATGCTGATTAGTTAATAACCAATCAAATAAAAAATTGGGGACCTTCGTTCCCCACGCGATGAACCGCGACAATAACTGTGACGGGTTAATGGTAACTTTAGGAAACAAGTCTGTAGTCGAAGCTTCTTATCCAATTATTGCCCTCTATATGGCTTTTTCACTTTTTTTTTTCTGGCTGCATGATTTTTAGCTGTGACGTCATTTTTTTATGCCAACTCTTACTTTTTATCACATGATCAATTAGTAATTTTTATTTTGTTTATAACAGTGTGAAATTTTTATCTAGATCCATAAAAAAAATTAAAAGGCCAATCATGCTAAACATTTATTGTTGCCATTTGGAGCATTTTTTGATAATGTGGAATAACAATCAAAATAAACGAACGCATTCATTAATACACAACAATCAAATTTAAATTTAAGACAACAGATATTCCAACTGTTCACCGTTCATTGCCTGACCATGTGTAAGGCGTTTTTGGCTATCCCATGACGTGTTACACGTATGTGTTTGTGGATAAGTATTTTAGATCTTCCACATTATCGGGTCTAATTAGATACACTGTACTTTTAACCCTAGGGTGCATAAACCGGGCCTCTCCGGCCCGGAAAGATTTTAGTTATTCATAATTTGATTAAAATAATGTGAATCGGCTTGAGCGTTCAGATATGCTCTAAACACGTCTTCATTCAGGTGTATTTAGAAATTGAAATTCCATTAGTACCCCGTATTTACATAAACTGGGCTTCCGAAGCCCATGTACAACTAGTTCCTATGAAACCAGTTTCAAGGCTGATAGTTATTGTAATTTATCAAGCACTGCTGCGCGGAATTGTACGTGTCTGTGCAAGTTGAAACCTGCATTACTACTGGATGTATAAAGGTAGGTACAGCTGATATTCATTCAGCTGTAATGAAAGTTGCATTGAGTGAACTTGTGAAGCACATATGATAATGGCGTCAAAAAGAATGTGAGAAGCGTGAGATTTGGTGTTCGTGTCTATGAACAAACAGTGTCCCAGTGTGCAGATGAGAGAGATGATCTGCCTTCTAAGATAAGTGATGTGTCAAAAGCAGAAAATGATGACGCAGAAGACGTAAACTTTGAATTGGTTTCTGATGAGTATTCTGGATCCAGTTCTTATCATGTTGACGATAATTCAGCGGATGATGTTGACGATATTGATAATTCTTCAATGAGTGGTTATATTGCATTATCAGTGAGCCAGGACTAGCAAGAAAACGTATCGCTGCAACACCAAACGAAGCGTTTCAGTTATTTGTATCTCCAGTAATAGTACAAGAAATTGTGAATTGTACTAATTTAGAGGGGAAACATGTTTACGGAGAAAAGGAAAACTGTGGAAATATGTAGCTGTTGATAAATTTCTTGCATTCTGTGGTTTGCTTATATATGCGGGAGTTGACAGAAGCTGGGATGTTCCTATGAGAGAACTATTTTGTAGTGAATTTGCCAATCCTATATATCGAACCACAATTTCCAAATTTCAGTATGAAGAAATACGAAGATTCGTCAGATTTGACGACAAGAGAACCCGGAATGCGCGTTTGTAAATCGACGAGTTAGCAGTGGTGCCCTACGTTTGTGATTTATTCATTCAGCAATGCAAAACTGTGTGATGCCGGATACTAATGTAACTGTTGATGAAAAACTCGTTGGGTTTAAAGGTAGATGCAGATTTGTTCAACATATGCTCAGTAAACCTGCAATATATGGACTTAAAATACTTTGTATGTGTGAATATCAGTCTAGTTATGCTCTGAATGGTTTGGCTTATGTTGGTCGCCAGCCCGGAGAACCTCCGCATAAAAACGTGGGGCTTGAAGTAGTACAAACCCATGTGAATACCATTCATGATTATGGGCTCAATCTCAAGATAGACAACTTCCTCACTAGTGTTCCGCTAGCAATTTATCTGTTCGACAAAAGTATTACTGTTGTGGGTAGACTACATCAGAACAAGAGTAACATCCCGGAAGAAGGGCATTCTTCCGCAATATATTCCACCTGCGTGCAGGTAGAACAGTATTTTAGAAGGGGTTGCGGGATGTGGGATAACTCGCACGGGTAGTCTCGACCGAACATGTTGACACTATGTGCGAGCAGGTATTTAAGGGAGGAGTGATTAGGCGGATCAGGGATGATGGTAGGATAGTAGGTGAGGGTTGAGGAGATTGGAGGCCTGACAGTTGGGTGAAGGACATGGAGGGGTCACCGAAATAATGCTGGATAGTTTTAGCAAAATCCGGTGGGACAGGAACAGAGCTTTCTATTAGGGAAGTGCGATTGCAATTATATTTTAAGTTAGTTATGGAGAGATTTGTGGATTGGCAAATGGGTCTACCAAGATCGTCCATGGCAGAGCTGGTTGGGGGTGGTTGGAGATTAATCTGGGTTGTATTTGGTTTTCGTGTAGGAATTGAAGAGGGTTGACGGGATCGGGGTGGCACATAGGTTTTAACATTGTGCAGATTAGTAGAGTTGAAAATAAAATAAAAAAGGGATCAAAAGTGTGGGTCCCTACCGAGGTGTAGTCTCACACCCCGATGGAAAAATGCTTGGAGTTGGAGACCCAACCGAAAGGTGGATAATGTTAGTTCAAATGAGAAAACTTTTTTTTGTTTTTTTTAGGTTAAATATACATAGCCCTGGCCATAAACTTCTAAGAGACGCCGCGCTGGTTGGCTGTGTACCTGCCAGGTACCAAAATAACGGAGTACCGATGTTGCTGAGACTATAATTTGTATTTGGAAATGTTTCAACGTTTATGCTATACTCATGATCACTTGTTAACATTTGGTTATTTTAATATTCCAAATTATGTAAATTTCGATCTTAAATTTAGTCAGGTACCAAATTCTTAAGTATACTTAATGTGGCCCAATTTAATTCTATTGTTAATAAAGATGAGCGTTCATTATTAACAATAGTACTTAAAAATTAATAAGCACATCTGTATTTGTGAGCAGGAGCGCCATCCCGTTAAAAATGAAGACTCGGTGTACTTACAAGATCTAATTCATCTAAGAACCTATCTAGAATAATCGTCATAAATTCCACATATCTTTCACCAGTAGGGAGCCATCATAAATGAAAAGGCTAATGAGCCGTGAATTAATTAAACCACACCACCATTAAAACTGAAACGGACTTGTGGACCTCTAGGTTGTTCCAACAAAAGATTTTGCCTCGACCAGTAATGGTGACTTTTTTGTTATACATTCAAAAATTTGAAAAAGTGTATTCATCTGGTCTATAAAATGTATCGAAAGCTATTTTCATTTTAGTGACAGACGTGAAGCTAAAAATGGCAAAAAGCAAGTCTTCCCTCAGCATCCCCTTCCAAAAGCATTTGAACTGGTCGGAACTTACATGGAATTATTTGGGTTTTTTTTTTAATTCTATGGACAGTTCCATAACTCAAATTAGAATCCTTGGCAATATCTGATATTGAATTCTCTCAGTAGGCTTCAAAATATACAGCAACTGCAATTTTCATGACCTTTCTGTTAATTCTTGTTTTAACAAAAACGCTGGCGTTACCTCTAAATTTCGGATAGTCTCAAAAAATATCGTCCCTGGGGTTGAATTTGAAGTAGATATATAATTCATTGTAGTATTCTGTTCTTCTCAAACAGGATTTTCTGCACATTTTAGCATGTCACTTTTATTGGTGTGAGAACATCATTTTTTTCCGAAACAATAACAATAAACGTTATTAACATACAAACAATAAACATACAGTGTGTATCACCCAAATGGAATAAATTGGTTAATAAATAAATGGGGGCGTGTTCGAAAAAATGCTTGAATGCGTCGATCGGTATTTTTATTTGCGCATTCTTTTCAACAAAACATTTTTATACAGGATGTGTCATGTAACAGTGACCAATTCCAACATTATTATTTTAAATGCAGCACCCTGTATATTATTTAATTTTTAGGATTCTTCAGAAAATTCTACACATTCTATATACAATGTCCTATACCTGTCTTCAACTGTTTCGAAAATATTAATTGTTTTCAGATTTATTGCAAAAATTAACACTAACAAAAGAAAATTATTTGATTACAGAAATTCGCTACAACACACTAAAAAACTAATAAGTAATACTGTTTATTTCTTGATAAAGTAAAAAACAAAAGAAACATTAATGTCAATGTAGGAGATGTTCAAAATCCTAATCATAAATAGAAATTTCTCAATATCTTAGGCGTGCCCGATCTTTTCGCAAGCCTTCTTCGTCTTCTTAAGGCAGGTAAGTCGAGGCATTTAGTTTTGTATATAACACTTTTGACATATCCCCATAAGAAGAAGCCTAATGACGTCAGGTCAGGGGACCGTGCTGGCCATTCTATCGATCCTCGCCTCCCAATCCACCGATTTGGCGATATTCGGTTGAGGTACTACCGGATATTGATTTAGTAATGGGGCCGTGCTCCATCTTGCCGATACCATATAATATTGGCTGGAACTTGTGGGTTTTCTAGATCAGGATATTAGTTTGTCAAAGTTGGCACGAAACTATTTTGGAGCAGTGCTAAACTGAAGCATAAAATCCAATGTGGTAGTATCACTTATTGCATTGGCAGCTGCTTGTCGCTCGCGAAACTGCTTCTCTATTTTACTAATTCTCCTTAGGGATATAGGTGGCAAGTTTGGAAATTTTTCATAAAATAAGTGAGCAACTTCTGTTTGTGTCCGGGTGTTATCTTCAGAATCAATCATCTGTAGAATTGTTATTTTGTGCATTTCTGTTAAATGACCCATTTGTTTGATATGCAGTTAACGAAATTCAAACAACTATAACACTGAAAACATTGTCATGCTGACAGACAATTTGCTAAGGCCAGGAGTTCTAACCAAAGCTATTTTTAGCTTTTTATTTCATATCAATAAAAAGTAACGCTGAAATGGTTTTTGCATACTTTCTCTTTATCAAGACCTAAAGTATTGAGGATGTTGTAGCGAATTTCTGTAATCAAATAATTTTCTTTTGTTAATGCTAATTTTTCAATAAACCCGAAAACACTTAGTATTTCCGAAACAGTTGAAGATAGGTGTAAAGCATTGTATATGGAATATGTCTAGAATTTTCTGAATAATCCAAAAATTGAATAATATACAGGGTGTTGCATTTAAAATAAGAAAGTTGGTATTGGCCACTGTTATATCACACACCCTGTATAAAAAGTTTTTGTTGAAAAAAATGCTAATCGACGTCTCCGAGCGTTTTTTCGAGTACGCCCCGATTTATTCATTAACGAATTTATTCCATTTGGCTGATGCACACTGTTTGAACAATAACAGAAAACGTATAAGCAAATATTTGACCAACACGCCAATCTGTGACATATTACTTAATAGGAAGTGTTAGATAAGTATCCATGGTTATCCAAAGCCCTCATCTTACTACATATGTATTATTTTAATACTGTTTTTATTTTAATACAGAATAAATACCTAGTGTTAGTATTTTGAAACTGCCCCAACGTTATTTTTGACTTGATGAGAAAAATCGTTATAAACTTTTTTGTTCAAAAGTTTTTGTTCTGATAGAAATAATATACATTGATTTCCATTTAACAAAAGTGTTATTTTACATAAAAATGTATTATGCCTGATTGTTTTTTGCATTCTTTATTCATAAAGAGCGTAAAAATGCTACCAGTTTGCTAATTTAAACAACCTGTATAATTTTCACATCAGTGCTATTGGACAGGTGCAAAGAAAGCTCCTCAAACATACGTTTACGCAATATGTCCTTTATCCTGTTAGGAGCTACCCTCAAGAATTCCTTCTTCAGCGTTTTAATTGTCAATATCTGCAGCAAAGGCGTAGCGCTATCAGTCTTAAACTGATCAAAGTTGATCGTCCTTATGTACTAGCATCACTTAACTTCTTTTTCCCATCTCGATTGTCTCGATTCTACTCCCAAAACTAATTTTTTGTGTAAATCACCAAGCTTTGTCATACCCCTTAACTACAATGAGTTCTATGTACATTCTGACATTAACTTCTCTTCTCTCACTGACTTATTAAAGTTTATTCGTATTCATTTTAATCATTTGCTTTTCATTGTTTCCTTTTGCATTCCGTCGAAGAGACTTAGAAGAATATATACCATTGTGTTTTTATGCAGGTTGTCCTGGGAAAGAACGCACATCCGAAGACGTAAATGACAACAATTGGAGATACTTTGGATCATAGTTTTCTTTCTGCAGCACTTCGTTTGAGTGCTGCAGTGTGGTAAAGGTTCTTTTGCGAAATCGGTTTTCTTATGTTTTTACAGAAACGGTACTTGATAGTTGGAAATTAATGACATTTTTTTTACTAATGTCATGGGTGGCCAATTCAGTGGTATCAATTCTATTTTCAACTTTAAAAAAAAACGCATGTCTTGTGGCGCCCAAAAACTTGGTCGCATTTAGCTGAAATCGAAAACCAGGTCTTGTTTGCTTGCAATGTCAGCCCCGTCATACACCAGACCCTTAATGTGGCCCCAGAGATAGAATTCCAGTGGCGTCAGGTCAGGAGAATGTGGTGGTCATTGGACTGGTCCACCTCTCCCAATCCAATTGTAAATTCGTTTCCAAAAAACGGGTTAAAACTAAATTTTCTTGGTTCAATGAAATGTTTCTCACCAATTTGAGAAAAGTAGCATTTAAGTAGGTCCTGGCAGGGCCAGTAAAGTGTGACGGCGCTGAATCGTGCAGGAACCACAATCCACCCCGCAGATCCAAAGGCAAATCATCTAAATACTCTGGAAGCTGATGCTTGCAGGAATGCCAAATGCGACTACCCATTCAGCCTAGCTGGGAGTATGTACGGGCCCAGCAGGTACACGTTGACTAGACCAGCCCATAACTTTCCCGAAAACCGCTGTTGAGCGCCGTGATGGATCATTGATTGGGGATTTTCTTCAGGCCATTCGCGCTGGTTTCTAAAGTTCACAAAGCCATCTCTGTGAAATGTGGCTTTATCCGTCTACAGGATTCTTTGTTGAAAATCCCTTACTGCACGCTGCCGAACCCTCATGAAGTTACCAAACGTGTCTCGGCAAGCTTCATCCCCGGCATGCAAGTCTTTTATGAATGATAAAGGGTACACAAATTGCTCCTTTAAAACATTACAGTTGGTGGTTTTATTACTGGTTATTGCTTTGGCAATAGTGGAGATACTCGTAATCAAGGTCTGTTCAATCTTGTGATGTACGGCTTCGGTAAAGCTACAGGCGTACATCCAGTCCTATCATGCCGCTGTTCTGGCATCACCGACCCAGCTAGAAGAAGACGTTGAAGGACTCCGCTGAAAACCATTCCACTAGGGTGCCTTCGTTGAGGATATAGAATAAATCAAAAATGTAAAGTAGCATAACGCGATGAAATATTCTAGGAGTAAAATAAATAAAATGAAAATGTAACCTTTCACCATTATTACACAATATAAACATATTTAGCTTTCTGGTTTAAATGCTGTACTTTTTTATTTGTATTTTACACAAAATTTTAATTTTTCGATAATAATTACAGTTATCGTCCTTAGTGAGTGGTAAAATCTTTAAGAAATTACTTGAGGTGTTTTAACAAATTTATGAAATATTCATATTTTTTTATTTCACATCTCAAGTAATCTCTTAAAGATTTTACCACTTACTGAGGACGATAACTTTAATTCTGATCAAAACATTCAAATTTATATAAACTATAAAGAAAAAATTACACCATTTAAACCCGATAGCTAAATATTTTTATAATGTGCAAGAATGGTGACAGTTAACATTTTCATTTGCTAGACTTCACATGTACTTCCCAATTTTACTTGTGTTACTCGTAGTAGATTTCATTGCATTCTGCTACTTTAGATTTTTGCTTTATTAGATATTAGATAGTGGAACGGTTTTCAGCGGAGTCCATCAATGCCTTCTTCTAACTGGGTCGGTGATGCCAGAACAGCGGAATGATACTGCTGGAGGCGCGCCATTAGCTTTCACCGAAGTCGTACTTCACATGATTGAAGCGAACTCGAATACGAGAACCCGCCCTATTGTCAAAGCAATAACCTGTAATGAAACAGCCGTTTGGAATGTTGAAAGAGCAATTGTTGTACCCTCATAAAAGATTCAACAACTGCATTCCGGGGATGGTGCTTGCCGAGACACGTTTGGTAACTTCATGAGGGTTCGGCAGCGTGCAGTAAGGGATTTTCAACAAAGAATCCTGTGAAAGTGCAAATCCATAGTCGATGGCTTGGTAAACTTTAGAAACCATCATGAATGGCTTGAAGAAAGTCCCCAATCAATGATTCATCACGGCGCTCAACAGCGCTTTTTGGTAAACTTATGGTCTGGTTTAGTCGACGAGTACCTGCTGGGCCAGTAAATACTCCCAACTAGGCTCAATGGGTAGCCGAATTTAGAAAATTTGATTTTGGCTCTGCGAGACCGCTTGTGGTTCCAGAACGATGGAGCGCCGTCACACTTTGTTGGCTCTGTCAACCTACTTAAATGCGACTTTCCCAAATCGGCGAGCATTTCATTGACTCAAGAAAATTTAGTTTTAACCCGTTTTTTGGAAACGAATTGATGATTAGTAAAGTGATACATTACAATTTTATCCCGTGCAATGGCCACCATGTTCTCCTGACGCAACTGAACTTCTTTCTCTGGGGCCACATGAAGGCTATGGTCTAAGACGGGACTGACATTGCAAGCGAACAAAATCTAGTTGCCAGGATAATAGCTGCAGCGGGGAGATCCAAAAGAAAGCTGAACTCGTGAGGACCGCAACCAACTCATTTGCAAGAATGTGTGGGGTTTGCCTTGCTCAAGGAGGTCGGCTCCTTGAGAACTTGCGGTAATTTTTCACCAATTTTGTTAGTCAAAGGCACATAAACATTGATAGTTTTGTTCATTAGAATATTATGGATTAATTCGGCTACTGGAAATTGCACCGAAAAGACAACAGTTGTTCAAAGAAAAATTATGTTTATTTTTGAACTGGTGACTTTTGCTATGGGTCCGTAGAGTTATCAAAAAACAAACGACTCGATTTATTTTTTTTACCGAATTAAACATTAAAATTCTACTATTTCTATAGTTTTAATTTTTTTAAACTGAACTTTGGTATTACTTCTAACGATAATTAACACTAATTATCCACAAAATTTCATCTAAATGCTACGAACTTTTTGGGCGCCACAAGCCAAGCAGTTTTTCTTAAAGTTTAAAACTTTTAATTTCTTTTATTATTTAACTGTAACTTAAACTCCATCCCCGAAAGTGTTACTGAATTCGGGAAAAAAATTTCCTCCGCCATCTTGAATCCTCCATTATGTTAGAATTTCGAAAAAAAGAATTAACACTATTGAATTGGCCACCCGTGATATTCGTAGTAAAAGTGGCATTAGTTTCCAGCTGTTTCGCAAAAGAACCTTTATCACACTGCAGCATTCAAATGAAGCGCCGCAAAAAAATATAAGTCAAAACATCTCCAATTGTTGTCGTCTGTCCCCTCTTTTCGGATGTGCGTCATTTCCCGGAACACTCTAAATTTTAAAACCTTATCGTTAATAACTTATTTTTTATTTTTGGATATCTTACAAGATATTTGCATCATTATTTAGTTTCGAACTATATTGGCTGTTTTTCCTTGGTCTTCTTAATCATGTGGTTGCGTATACAATAGCTAAGTAAGTACGGATGCATTTGATTTCAAAACTTGTTCAGTAATTGGATAATTTGTATCTGTTGAACAATAAATTATTATGATTATTATCCCAACTTCGAGTTAGGAACATTCCACGGGGACGACTGCTTCTGTGCAATTATTTATTTTGAAATCCTGTTATATTCGTTACCTACGCTGCACGATTTAGTCAATTTTTCTACCTGTTAAAATCTCTGGATTATTACTGTTTTGCCAGCATTTTCTTGAATCTACTATTTTTCTAAAAGTAACTGCATTTCTATAATTTCGCCTCTCTATAGTTTCTTGAAAATATTACTTTTCTTAAGTAACTAAATTTAGGTATTAAATTGTTAAAACTATTGATGGTCACTCATACGTTGCATTCAACCTTATGTTGTGGAGGCGCTGGTTCATAGCGGATAGACATCCTGGTGATAAGTGACTTGCTCGCACTCTTCCTGTTTTGGTTATTGGCGAAGCAGACATTTTGTATTTTCCCAAAGAAACATGAAGTTTCTGGACTTATTTAGCCCATCGAGTTTCATCGGTTTTAAAATCATTTTTCTAAATATGTACTGACATTCTGCAACCGTTTAGTACATACGATTCTGTGGAATTAATAGGAAATGCATGCTACAGCCATCAACATATCTGGGGTTCGACAATTAACCGAAAAGGGACCAATAAATGTATTAACTAAAGGGGTTATACATAGCCTCACCAGGTTTTCTATAAGGACACATTAGTTTTGTAACATAAATCATAAGGCGATAATCATATACTATATTGCTTTTCGAAACAGACACCAGCTGTTCTCGAACTTGTACTTTGGTTAAATACATTTCTTAGATATTGTGTAATCATTCTCCGATTAACTACCTCATTGAAGAGGTACTTTGTACGTACTGGGATATACCTTGTCTTATACATTGTACATTCTTGGATATACGTTGTGTGATACGTGGTACATACTCTGTGTATAAGTTGGGTATACCTACATTTTGCCTATTTAGGGCGTTTTACTTCATACATATTACCAAGATACCTGATGCAAATTGTGCAATACTTGGTGATGAATGACTAGTAAGCATTTGGCCGTTGCGTTGGATCTTCAGGATAGGCTACCAGTATATTGAAAGCTAAGTTACCGATTACACCTGTTTTTGTATTACTTAAGCTTGTGTAATATAGTACAGACATATGTTGATTAATTGATAAACAGTTAATTGTGTGCTTCACTAACTATTCACTTGTACATTAATTCGTTTATTGTGTGTTGAGGTCAATGGCTACAAAGCCGATTTATATTTCATATATTTAATAGAACCTTGTGGTGTTTTAAGTCAGCTCGATGGAGTGATTTACGGGATTTCTTTGCAACCTTTCCATGGCGTGAATATTGTTTTAAGTTGCCCTCTTCTCTGGACATCGCTCTTTCAGTATCTGAAGTCATCTTCATGGGAATGGAATAATACATTCCCAAAAAACAGTACCGTATAGGTCATTCACGTTCCCAACCCTGGTTCCATAAGGCTTTTGCTGATGCAATATCTTTAAAAAATAAATGTTACACTAAATGGAAATCTAATAAATCGGTCGACAGTCACGTAGAATACGTTGGTGCTAGAAATATCTGCAAAAGTGTCATCACTAAAACTAAAAAGCTGTTCGAACAACGAAAATGCAATGAACTAGCTACCTCTCCTTTAGGCAGTCGTAAATTATGGTCTTTAGCTAAGCCATTAGTAAAAACTTTGGAACATCTTCATCTCCCCCCCTGACGTCTATTGACGGATCGGTAGTTGCTGATTCTGTAGACAAAGCCAACGTTTTTGTGGATTTGTTTGCATCAAACTCGTGTCTCAATGATTCTGGAAAAGATACGTTATGAAAACAATTCATTTTCGGTACAAGCTCTTGGAATCGATCATCAGTAGGCTTGATCTCAATAAGGCGACTGGCCCAGACGGTATCCCAGCTATTGTCTTAAAGAAATGTTCCCCCGAACTAGTACCAGTCCTATCTAAGTTCTACACGATCTCTACGTCTTCTGGGGAATTCCCTTCATCATGGAAGTTAGCAAATGTTCAACCTATTCCCAAAAAAGACAAAAAGACCGATCCCTCAAATTACCGACCAATTGCCATCACTTCCATTTTGTCTAAAATCATGGAAAAAGCCATCAATCAGCAATTGCTCACGTTCCTTGAAACTGACAAACTCCTTAGCCAATATGGGTTTAGGCAAAGTCGTTCAACAGGTGATCTTCTTTCATATGTGACCCAAGTTTGGAACAATACAGTAGAGCAGTCCGGTGAAACAGTTGTAGTCGCTTTAGATATCTCAAAGGCACTTGACCAAGTTTGGCATAAGTGTTTACTTGGCAAACTCACTT
This sequence comes from Vesta saturnalis, assembly GCA_036346205.1. Classification (NCBI taxonomy): domain Eukaryota; kingdom Metazoa; phylum Arthropoda; class Insecta; order Coleoptera; family Lampyridae; genus Vesta; species Vesta saturnalis. The sequence goes on along the minus strand of JARFJB010000902.1, from coordinate 5,791,769 downwards.
CGTTTGGGTTAAATGATACGCTCATCAACTGGGTTTCTAGTTTCCTTGATAAAAGACGAATATGTGTCGTAGTTGATGGCTTTTTTTCAAAAAAAGTTAGCATTAACGCGGGCGTACCACGGGGATCCGCTATAGCGCACACACTTTTTCTACTCTACATAAATGACCTTATTTCTTCAACAAGTAACCCCATCGATTGCTTTGCTGACGATAGCACTCTTCACTGTAGTTCATCTCAGTCTACTCATAGTGATAATCCACCTTCTATGTCAAATCAAGAAAGTAAAGCTGAAATGGCAAATTCAATCAACAGAGACATTCAACGTATTTTCGAATGGGGAAGCCATAATCTAGTTAAATTTAATGCTAACAAAACTCAGTGTTGCCTTATGTCCGCCAAAAAAGATCGATCATTTCCTGTTGTAAGTATGAATGGCTCAGTTCTTAAGTTTTCAGACTCTATTACTCTGTTGGGTATGACTGTATCTTCAAATCTCTCATGGGTTGACCATCGTCTGACAGCTACCAAAACAGCTACTCGTATAATAGGCTTTTTGTACAGATCTAAGCAGCACTTTACCTCTCGACAACTCCTTCTGCTGTATAAGGCCCAAATTCGGCCTCATCTGGAATGTAATTCTCACCTTTGGGTTAGTGCTCCCCAATACGCTCTCGATATCGTTGATCGTATTCAAAAGAGAGCGATTAGGCTTATAAATGACCCGTCCTTAACTTCTCACATACAGTCCCTTGATCATAGAAGGATGGTTTCAGTTCTTTCTTTGTATTATCGTTATTACAACGGCTATTGTGCTGCTGAATTATATTCTTTGATACCATCTCGGGCTATCTTTCCGAGAAACACTCGGTTCGCTCATTCACATCATCAGTATGCAGTACAAATCTCCACTTGTCGTACCAAACGAGCCCGATCCACATTTAAACTGTTTAAAGAGTAAAACTGCACAACTGAATGCATTCAGCTTTGCGCTTGGTAAGTGTTATTGTTATTACTGTTTAATTGTAAATTGCCTATTTTTTATAGCAATGTGCTATTAACCGCTTGATATAAGAGATTGTATGTATACTATAATATTTTTAATGTGTCTTTACAATTAGGAATCCATAAATTACACCTACTTTGGCTGTTTAAATGTTAATATCTATGCTTTATCATAACCTAGCTTTAAAGATCCATATGTTATTACCTTTCCATTTGGTTCATTTTTTAATTACATTTATTTGATATTAAGACATACATTGGAGACTATAACTCTGGGTGGCTTGCTATAGTGTATTTAAGGGCACAAATACTTAGTGTGTAATATAATATGTTACTTGTGTTTTGGGACATTCTATCTTGTAACCATTTCTTTTACTGCCCAGATCCTTCCTTATATTTGTTGCTTAGCTAGAAAAGTGACTAATTCTCTCCGTTATCTGGGGCTGGCTGTTAATCATTGTAGCTGGCACCCTCCCTTCTCTTTTAAGCTTTTAGGTACCACCTGCGTCACTGTAGAACCCATCCCACTTCTCTACTTTGACTGAACTTTCCGGCAGCCCTAAGGTTATCTTCTCTGTTACTGTAAGTTAGTGGACAAAGTACAAATTTGCACGTAACAACCCATATACCTTCTTTAATAGTCATAATTAATTTATGAATCGAGTATTTATTTCTTGGTTTCCAAAGTATTAAAGAGCGAAAGGTTAAAAAATCCTGAAAATATTACAATAAACTGAATTACAGTACTCGGTGGCAACTGTCCCCCATGCTAATGAGCGTGTAACGAATCAACATTGAAGCGAATTATTTTTTATAACTGCATCCTCAAACTATAGTAGTTACAAATCTCAAATTTATGTTATTCGTCGTTGACTCACCTTGTATACCGGCATTACAATTGTTATAAACAAAGTGCTACTCATTAGAATTGTGAAATATATTAAATTATCCAACACTTTAATACATTTATTAACATTGTATTAATATTAATATAATTTTAGCAGTGCACTTAAACGCTTCTAGCGAGTTAAATTTATTAACCTTCCGATTCTGCAAAGTGGAACTAGGTTAAGTTAAATACCAACGTTTCCTTTCCGAACATTGTTTGAGGTTAAACTTAATCAGCGTCTCCATATATTAAATCCCATAAATATATTTCGGCTGACGTATACAAAAGCTGTCTTAAGTAAGAAGTTTATAAAGTATGTTTTCTAAGATATATTGTCAATATGAAATTGAGTAAAAGGACGTTGTTGGTGGGGAAGTAGCACTCCCAATGGAGGTAAATATAATAAATCTACAGGTCCTTAGGGTATAAACTACAAGTTGTGTTAGTTACATTTTCGTGACCCTGCATTTTGCTGCTGGCTACCTTGAGATCGAACAATTTTCATCATAAACCTCTACAGAAACACACATAATTGAAACTTCTCTAAACTTTTCTAAAATATAATCAACTACGTTTCAATTTGTCAGTAAATCAGGTGAAAAAAAAGAGTTATTCGATTTAAGGGATGAATGATATATTCCAATCAGATTATCGGAAAAATTTGTTTAAATTTTGCTCAGAGTAATTGAATGTGCATGAGCGCTGCAGAGATATTAAATTACAACTTCTCTTTTGAAATTCTCGAATTTATTAGATTAGTTGGAGAAAAATCGACGTATAATACACTCACTCGTACACTTTCATAAACTAGTAGATTTTTTGAACTGAATTCTCATTTTACGAGTACCAGTAATACATATTTACTATTGAATAATGCTTAGCTGAAGAATTCGTGCAACAAATAGGGAAAAACGTAACATTCGAACATTTAGTAACTATTAAAGTACTGCCTAAGGTTATTTTATTTTTGGCACGAACTTTCTTTTCCATTATTTACTAACCTGCTTGTCGGTTCTTTTTTCGTGTGTAGTTATTTCAAACTGAGTACGTTACTCGCAAAGGTAGAAAATAGCTAGATATGTGTCTGGAGATGTAGAAAGAATCTGTTTCGTTCGCTCCAATCCCTCGAGGCACTGTTAGAGAGAAACGAAAGAAACAGGACGAAGGTGCGCGTATAAAGTGATACGACATTTCCAAGATTTGCCCAAGAGCCCTTAAGCACACGAAATCCATATAAACGTCTTGTTATATCCTGAAGAGAGGTGGTTCAAGTTTACCTTTCTGTGCATACTTCCCTGTAGTACGTATTTCCTTAAAGTGTAATTGCTACGTCGATGTTTGCTTAGATTAGTATAAAAAAATACACAAATATACAAAGCCATCTTGTGCAAAAAGCAAAAATAACTTTATTTTTTAAATTTACATAAGTAAATTCTCGGTCACGTCGACATTCGTGCGCTGATTCAATTGAAACATTGCTATTGTGTATGAATGACAAATTCGATACGGCAGTGGTGCATCAGTGATAATACCCAAATCACTGAAGCGTATAGTGAATAATTTTATAGATGCAAGAAAAGCATTTGGTGGAGCGCTCCTTAATATTAAATTAGTCACGCTGTATTGCCAATTACTCTTTATCGTACGCCATATACGAAAAATTAGTTATACATTATAAACGTGCATAATTCACGAAATCCACTAAATAAAATCTAACGCTTCTCTAAAAGCGATGTGCGTAATGTGCAAAATTGGTACTAATTTACTTCAGATTAGTTATAGTTATATAGCAACTTTATTATTTCAAACATTCTAGGGCGTTAAGAGTTACGCCAAAGCTTTTATACGTGACTGTAACGCTTCTCAATTGCTAAAATTAGCCATTTTATTAAATTCCTTGCTACAGTTGACACTTTCAAGCTTTTTATTTTAGAATCCTTTTGTTGAATGCGAAGCTTTTGCTTGAATTTTATTTCGAGTTAAAAACTGTAAATAACAACGTAATGATAAATTGATCTCGTTTCGAACACATGTACTAAGCAATTAAGCACAAGAGCATGTTCCGTTTTGGTGGACAGGATTCTTCTCATTGTCATTCCTACCAACCGGAACATCTATTCCCTATACCCTCTATATTGCACTTCAATTGTTTGGAAGTTCTTCGTCTTATCGAAGGGTTTGTTGTTTACCGATTAACTATGCTAATCCAATTATAACCAGAATGAAACAAGAGGAAGTTGAAGTTTTACTGCATTTATCAAGTTATTTGGAAGAATAGAGTGATACTTTGGTGAACAAAAGGCGGAAGGTTATTTGAGAATTAACCCTTTCTTACAGGCTAAATACTCACTAGAGCATCCATCCAGTCCGTAAAGGCAATTTCTGCCACGGCATAGCTTAGAGGTATAAGCATGGTTCTTGCTAAAAATGCAAAAGGGCACTCGTAGAAACTCCAAAATCGTCAAAACCGGCAGAAAAAGTCAAAAAGACGCCACCTGTTAAAACATTTCTTGCGGGAAAAACCCAATGAATAGATCTTAGATTGACCTAACAGGACACCAAAACGTTCACTCAAAAATCTACTACTCTACTGCTAAAAATTCTATTCCAAAAATCTCTACGGTAAGTTCGCCTAAACTTCAACGAAATCCTAAGCTTTATATAAAAGCCGCAAAATGCAAAATAAAATCCAAAATTCATTAAATATTTCAATAAACCTACGTAAACAATTATTAGCTCAACTAACCCAAAAATACGGTAATTTAGTTATTCAATTCAAAACAAAAAAATACGTCACCACAAAACTGAACAAACGCGATCAAATATCTGAAATCCTGAAATTTATCAACCGTCGATATCGGGATGTAATACTAAAGTTCCAAAATAACTTACCTAGCGGCCATAGTGAATAATTAAATTCGCCTACCTGTTTAGAAAATCAGGCCCTAGAATGTCTCCAGTCGGTTCCTATAAAAATACTTCAAAATATTAGCAACTTCTTGCAAAAGGAATACAAAAAAAAATACAATGAGCTGTCCGGTCAGTGACCGACTTGCTTCATAAATTGACGTTACCTTACTTCTCCTAATAAATTTGACTTTCAATATCATTATTCTTCAAAAGAAATCACTTTAATTGATTTTACAACCATTTGTAATTACTTCAATTCAAACGTCATAAAATACGCTCAAATTCAAAAAAAAAAACCACTGCATTAAACCTTTAAAAGTTAATTAAAAATCAATCATCAATGTAAACGTCTGAACGTTATTACTTTACTTCATATAAACACCCAAATTATTTACGTTAATTTCTCTGATCTCATTAAAATAATATAGCCCAACAAACTCGCAATTAGATATCGTATAACACCTGGGTTCACATCTCATTGAAGAAAAAATACACAAATCCATAAACTACAAACACATATATAAAGTTTTTCGGGATACTGGGTATGTTCTTCTGTAAACACATGTGAATTTTCATTACTGTAATATCTGTAGTTGTGTTTATTTACAAATGCATTTAAATAGAGTGTGCATTCATCGCTAAAGCAAGTATTCTTACATGTACGTTAAATTATTCATTCGAGCGATCAATTGTCCACAAAACCGTTTTCGGGTAGCTCTTTGCATATTTTCCTTTTATATCGACGACATTAATAAATTTTTGTAAGTTTGTGTACAGAACTCAAGGAAATTCCAGAAGCGGTAGCAATATTGCGCAATGAAGTATTAGGATTTATGCCGAAATGGCCCAAGGCTTCAATATGAACGGAGATATCTAAAGCTGATCACGTTTTATATTTCTTACAAATCCAGTCTGAGTAAATTTAGCAATCAGATCCAGGACATGTCTATGAGTTGTCGGCTGATCCGGATGTCTTGTGTATTCACACTAGCAGAGGAAGAGACTTTTCACAGGTGAGACAGCTGAGGTTGTGGGTAGGCCATTCCTCGAAAGTAATCCCGACTGGCGTGGAAGTAGAGCAGTACTCAAGGATTGGGTTGGGAATGAGGGATAGATTAGTGGGATACTGTCTACCGAAAAAGGGGTTATAAGGCGTATCAAAGAAGTAAAGCGTTTGTGGTTATTGATGTAATGCGGATGACTGGTAATTTTGGATTCAAGGATTTCTTAGAGAAGGATATCTTTGTCTACGCCACTGATGACACAGGAAAAGAGTATGGGTTTAGGGTTAGTAGGGGGAGTGGGCGTGTGCGGACCTGACAGTTGCTGAGAGTCAATGCAGACTCAGCGAAGTTATGATGAACTGTTACTGGCAGGGCCATCCTCGTTTCAAAGAGACAGGTGCGATTGTGGTTCAGTTTTATATTTAACCACACTACTAAAGCACGACCTGTTGGCCCGAATGCGATCTTGAAGAGGTGTTTATGTTTGTAGCTTAACTTTATACATAAATAATTGAGTTTAAACCCTAAAGCGCCGGTTGTGTGTTTGCGGGACACGAGTAGTTTTATTTACCATATTTTTAAGGCCTTCAATTTAGCTCGATGTACAGCACTAATAATCTGCTGGCTTTGTGGTTTAGCAATATACGCATAAAATTATATTGCTGTTTCATTTATCAACAAAAAATTAATTATAAAGAGGAATCATTGAAAGTAGCAACCAGTGTAAACATTTTTACTTACACAGACTTTTTTTAACACTTATCGATCACTTTTAAGTTATTACGTGCTAATAAAGTTCAACAAATTTTATTAAAATCTATGGTTACATTAACAATATATACAGGGTGAGTACTTAGTGTGCGATTGGTCGATTACTCCGTTAGGTTAAAGTACATGAAAAAAAATTATTTAGAAAAATTGTAGGCAACGGCCCGATCGTTATTTGGAAAATATGCAGATCTCTATAGGGTAATCCATAATTACGTGGTAACACAAACATACAACTTTTTTAAAAAGACACCCTGCATATTTCCTCATATTTAGATTCCTCTTATAATCCTTGTTCTTACAATGTGAGGTTGTACATAAGCATAGAGGGTATTTAAAGAGTTATGACCATTTTTATGTCGATATCGCTATGAAATAAACACTATGTATATGGAAAAGTAATACATAAGTCATTGTTTATTTTACATTATAAGGTAAACAATATGTTCTAGTATTGAAACCAACTGTAACAAAAATCATCGACGAATATCTGTGTACAGGGTGAGCCGAAAAAGGAAAATACGATTTTCTCAATTTTTTTTTAAGTGCGCCGCCTATATTTTATTTTCTCAAAACACTGTATTTGTTCTACCCTTTTATATGAGAAAATTTTATTTTTCCTAAAATTTTAGGAATACCTTAAATTTGTGTGACTAAAAAAGCTTACTTTGGATAATAACGTAACAAAATTATTTTGATACAATAAACAATTAAACCATAACATAAACCATAACAATATTACTTGAGTTGAGCGGCCTATTTCCACAGTTTTTGCTTTTTGAGCGCGACGTTGCGGAAGCGGACTCTACTTTCGTCATCAGGCTTAGTGCTGAGAAGGACTATTTTCGCACTTGAGTTGAACTCATATGTTATATATTTTTTTCCCAAGCACTTGACCACTTTAAGATTTGAACTCGGTACTTCTCACTTACTAGTCAGACACCTTTCCCGCTGAGCCACTGAGTAATCCAATAAAATGTTTATATATATATATATATATATATATATATATATATATATATATATATATATATATATATATATATATATATTATATATATATATATATATATATATATATATATATATATATATATATATATATATATATATATATATATTAAACATTTGTGGTTGCGCTGAAGTTTATTGCGCATGTTGCACCGTAACTTCTTGCGCAGGTGTATTGCGCTTAAGCTCTTCGTGCGTTCCATATGGATTTTATAATACACGAAGAGCTTTAAGCGCAATACACTTACGCAAGAAGTTATGGCGGAACTGCGCAATAAACTTCTGCGCAACCACGAAAAAGTTTAATATATATACAAGTTATAAAAAATATATATTGGATTACTCAGTGGCTCACCGGTAAAGATGTCAGACTAGTAAGTGAATGGTACCAAGTTCGAATCTGAGAGTATTCAAGTGCTTGGGAAAAAATTATATAACATATGAATTCGACACAAGTGCGAAAACAGTCCTTCTCAGGAATAAACCTAATGACGGAAGCAGAGTCCGCTTCCGAAACGTCGCGCTCAAAAAGCAAAAACTGTGGAAATACGCCGATCAACTCAAGTAATATGAAACCACAGTTACAAAACACTTATAATACAGAAGCCATAACAAAATGTAATGAAGGTAGACAATTTCTAGATAAATGTGATTTAAGCAGAATTATTCGGATCACAAAATAAGTATAACGCAGATGTTCAACATGTCCACTTACAACGCCTATGCAAGTTTGTATTCGATTGTCAAATGGGAGGGCTACATTCCTTAACATTTGTACATCAATACTATTAAAAGCTTCTCTTGTCCTATTTTTCATACCATCGGGTGTTGTTAGAGACTTGTAGTAAGCACGGTCTTTCGTGTAGCCCCACATGAAGAAATTCATTTTTGACAACTCAGGTGATCGAGCTGGTCTTGCAGTTGGTCCTCCTTTGTCTATCCATCTTGCAGGAAAGTGATTATATAGATGGTTGTGAATTGCGACAGTCTGATGAATTGCAGCACCATCGTGTAAAAACCACATTCTTATCGAATATTCAGTGGAACGTATTGAAGTAATAATGGCAAATGGTTATTGAGAAAATCTAGATATATACCACCAGTCATTCGGCCGTCAAAAAATGTGGTCCAATGACATAGTATCCAACAATACCACCCCAAACGTTGCATAGTAAAGAAATTACACCTACTCATTGTTCCATTTTTGTGAAATGGGACCTCATCTTCAAAAAACACAAAATCGGTCACCACGGATTTGCTGCTGAGCTCATTCACAAAAAACTAATCTGCCAAGATAATCATTGTCATCATCATTCCATCAACTCTTGATGTAACTGTATGTGGTAGTGATGCATTTTATGTTTGTGAAATATGCGTACGGCCAAAGTAACGGCTAGTAGTACATCATATTCTTTTTCTTCCGTTATAACATTCCTTTCATCTTGGTCATATACCACCGACGCAGTACGCACAAAACGATCCATTAATCTTTCAAACGCTTTCGTTTTTGGGCGCCTCCATACCGGACATCGCTATTGGGATACGTGGTGTTATTTCTGTTGCATCGTAATCTTGAGTATTGTGCGTATTGAAAAAGAAAGTGGTGTGATGGTGGTTTGTTCATTTAAACACTTTTTGAAAACAAACGGTTTTCTCATATTTTGTAATTATTTTAATTGAAATAGTTACTTTGTCCAAAGGACGCAAAATGCTACTTTGACTGACGAAAGGAAAATTGCCGAACGAGGCTGTTTGCGGGCGAAACCGATAACCTTGAGGCCGTTGGAGATATTTTGAATTCGTGGCGCACACAAAATTTTGTGTGTACCGTTAAATAAATATAAATACGCAATTAAATGCAAGCTATAGACAGTGACACAGATAAAGTCCGCATCATATGGGAAAATTTTTTATTAGTGACTTTAAGTGAAATTTGGATTTGGCGTCAGTTTGTGCTTGGAATTTGATCCAAAATTACATAGAAAATTTCTACCTGTTGATCTTGGCTATCTGTCAAATTTGACATTTAAAAAAATAAATGGCCAAAAAAATGCGTTTTTTGGAAGAATTTTGAAAAACTTTATTTGAAAAAGTTAAATTTGATTTTTTGGCAATTTTTGACCAATAGCAGCCTCTTGTCGAAACAAGAGAAAAAAAAATGGATGCTAGTCCATTAGTTAAGGAAATATTTAGCTGGTAATAATAAATTCAATTAAATTGATCGATCCACTTATTAGTTTTTTAGCAAAAATGAAATTTGGTTGTAAAAAAATTGACTTCAGTGATTCCCTCATTTTCTTCAAGTGACATCATCCCTATATTATTTTAAATTCTAAACTATTTCTTAACACGTACGTGCGTGCTTGCGTGCGTGTGTGTCTGAATGGATGTACGTATTAAAAAATAATCAGTGATAATGTATTGTGTAGATTTGGTGGTGCGCTTCTCTGGAGTATTCGTCCTTATCAGTGCATGGAATGCTCTGTTGTTGGGATACGTGGTGTATCGTTATGTCTCTTGACATCGTAATCTTGAGTATTGTGTATATTGAAAAAGAAAGTGGTGTGATGGTGGTTTGTTCTTGGTTCTTGAATTCAACGGTCACTTTTAAATTTTCGGGCCAATTCAGCTTCTAGCCCGTGCACCTTTGCAAGTTCGCACGCCGAAACCGTTCGGCGTTTTTTTAATTTTTCGTCTTTGATGACACATTTATAGATACAAACTTTTTTTAGACACCGCATCCAAATTTTTACACCTAGCGGTTCTCTTAATTTAGTTGATTCAGGGAAAACACGTTTCAAATTAATACACAAATACTTAACCTGGGGCACCTGTCTTCGCGCTGGACCTTTATGTGATTACCCGAAAAGGTTATTCACCTCTGAATCGTGCGTGATTATCACTCGCCACAGCTCCATCCCGGTTTTCGCCTGAATGGGCACCTCTACCACCTTGCGGTTGACAAGTACAACCATCTCCATATTGAGACCTCCCAGGGGGGTTAATACGGAGTCGAACCTTAAAACGGGTTGTGCAGGCGGCGTAAGCACAGAGGCGGATGCCGCGTTGAGTACTTCCGCCTTCTCAAGTTTGCCTGCCGTCGCTCGGGCGTAACTGGCCCGGTCCGAGTTGAAGAAGGCGCCGCAGTCGGTGGTTTCCTCTTCTGTCGACGTGGAGCTTCCGTTCTGTAGATCAAGGGAACTTGGGAAAACACCTCTAGCTAGAGGAGTGGTCCCCACCGCAGTCAATGCACTTGACCCAGTCAGTTTCGTGCATTGACTGGAGTGGTGACCTCCGACGCACTTGATGCATCGTGCCGCCGCCCTGCAGCAACGCTGTGCGTGGCGGAAACCCTGACACCGGTGACATTGACCGATGCCGGGTTTCCGCAGAACTGCACGATGACACGGGATCGCGCGACGTATGGAACTTCCCGGATCTTTTGTTGTCCTCCTCTGTTGGTAGCTCTAACATTACTTTGTAGTTATAGCTCTGAGCTAACGTCTACGGGCACTCTACGTATCACTACCTTAGCCACACGTTCGTTCTTTGCCTGATAAGTGTAGTACGGAGTATCAACCCTCTCCATATACCTCATCAGGCTGTTGCGATCCTGTAGTGAGACAGGCTTTATGCGGATTCCCTCGCTGATGGCCGTGAAGGCTATCCGTTGTCCGTCTAGTTCGCGGGAGATCGCGACCCAGTTCCTCTGACGAAGGATTACCGGAAGAACTTTCTCCATGGATGTTGTCTGCTCCATGGCTGCAGGATTGTCCGTAACTTGCGCCTTAAACACGATATGAGTGGGCGTCGGCGAACCTTTGGTGTCTTGTCACCTTCTTCTTCTGGCTCTTGAAGTCCTCGTCGGTGGATCCCTAGATAGGGTCAGTTCGGGGGTGGCGATGGATCTCGACGTAGCCGTTAGTGGGGCTTCCACTAACCGGGCGACGTCTGGCGGCGGTGTGTTCTTAGCTCTTCTCCTTTTCTGTTGTTGCTATCGTGCTGATGCTGGTAATTCGGAGCTCTGTAATCTCACCGATGAAGCTAGGTTTATTTTGGGGCCGAAGGTCCTCTACAGTATCGAAATGGATAAAGCATCATCTATGATAAATATACTGACAATCCTATTACAGATGATCGTTAGGCGTATGAACCATATAAGCTCCAACGTAACAGTCTATTGCAATAAGATTAAAAAAACATGTTTGTGAACGTTTAAGCAAGAAGTGGAAAACACGTCCGTTTATCTGTAAAAAAGAGTTTTCTTTTCTGTGAGATAAGATCAGCACAATTCAATTATAATGCAAAATCTGACGAAAACAACAAAAAAAAAGCAATGGAAAACACAATTCTATGCAAACTTCCCGTATTTCATACAAAACATGAAATAAATTCAGAACTTGAAAAAAGTAAACCATTAAAAATCGCAATATTACCATCTTGAAATTAAATCACTGACACAAATATTCACCTTCTCATTTTAGTTTCAATGTGAATAAGTTTGATCATAAATATTTCATTTCGTTGCGTTTGATGGTGGCTTAATTCGAACCGAATTTATATTTTATTTTAAAATGTATTATAGATTCCTCCTTCTTTAAAAGTAAGAGGAATAAATGAGACTATTTTGCAAATTTCGTGTACCACCCTCTTAATCAAGACTTCGCGGGTATTGAACCTATAATTAATATTGAAAAGTAATTGTGATCGTGTCAATTAGCATTGACAAGACGAATCTTGATCAGTTTATTGTTACTTTACGTCAGGTTTAATAGCGTCGCAGCTGTCGCGACGACAAGACCGACGTAGAGATAATACTTTTGTTTGCAAGGTTTTCGTATAAATTAGGTAGGGTACTTGTAACAATGGGTATTGAATCTTAACAACAATAGCTGGTGAGAGGGGGGTTTTATAAATTCAGACGTCTCATGAGAATTCGTTTGATTGCGAAAAGCTATTGAATATTACCGATATTTTTCCATTGAAAATTTCAGTTTTGGCTGGTTAAATCTAAATTCCCTTCTTATTTTACTAAACATTTTCAATAAGTATTGTTAATTGTATCAAGTTTCCCTTCTTGTGTACGTTTTAATTTAATTCTTGTTTTCATTACTTCTCTAAATGCTTAACTGCATTCCCAATTGCGTTTTAATTCCACAGTTATTAAAATTCCTTTCTTATATGTCTTTTGCGGAAGGTTGGTATTTAGAAATAGGTTTAGCTTGAAATTAGTGATTAATGTTTGATCAGTAGGTAATTTACATTAACCTCTTAGCGCCCGAATTATTATTTTTTTAAATACCTAATCTTTTTCATACTTTTTGAGTATAATGGACCACAGCGAAATGTATACTTTTTTTCAATACTGGACCATTGAACATATTTTTGCTGTAACATGCAATTTTCCGTTAGTTGCCATGGGCAACAGACGCAAAAAAACTTTATGTCCGCTCAATTTTTGTACCGAATTCAACGAATTATACTTAATTGTAAAATGCAATTTGATAATTAACATTGTCTGTTATTTGACGAACCTGCGTTGCTAGGTAAATTTTAAGCTCTCCCACATCGTAGCATACTGAGAATGTTAGTAGTGGTTGTGTTGTGCACATGCAGTGACGCAGATAAAGTCCGCATCATATGGGAAAATTTTTTATTTTGACTTTAGGTGAAATTTGATTCAAAATTACATAAAAAATGTGTTGCTCTTGGGAATCTGTCAAATTTGACCTTTAAAAAAATAAATGGCAAAAAAATGCATTCTTTGGCAGAATTTTGAAAAAAATTATTTGAAAAAGGTGTTTCTTTTTTAATTCTAAGTATGTATACCAATTTTCAGACACCTAAGTTAAATTAGATTTTTTGGCAATCTTTGACCAATAGCAGCCTCTTGTCAAAATAAGAGCAAAAAAAAACGGATGCTAGTCCATTTGTTAATGAAATATTTAGCTGATGGTAATAAACTGATTTGAATTCATCGATTCTACTATTAGTTTTTAAGCAAAAAAAATTGGTTGTGATGCAAAGTTTGAATAATTCCTCCATTTTCTCCACTTCACATCATCCCTATATTATTTTAAATTCTAAACACTTTCTTAAAGTTTACAGATGAGTAGAAGAGGGGCACTATCCCCTCCACTTTTTTTACGCCACAAGCCCAGCACCCTTTCACTTTTCTATATTTTCACCCTTATGGTTTATTTTCAAAGACCTTTTTCAACCTTTGTCGTCCCTAATTAAGGACTTTTTGTTTTTTATTAGCTTACGTGGGGGACCGCATTTTCAACCCTTTTTTATCCCTAATTATTTTTTACTTGCGCACGTATAGGACGTGTTTTTTCACCCCTATTTTATGACAGCTCACGCATAGGACCCGTATTTTCTACCCTATGGTTCCTTTTCGAGGGTCAACCCTAATTAGAGCCTTTTTCACACATGCTCATGTGAGGGGATGGGGCTGGTCTTGGTGCTGGGGGCTGGACCTGGAGCTAGGTCTTGGACTTGGAGTTGGTCTTAGGGTTATTTTTTATGGTTATCTAATTAAGGTCCTTTTGATTATATTAAGAGCAGTACCCCTGGAGGTTACGCAAACGCACACGCATGCAATGTTGGAAATTGAATAATTAATAAGATATTATTATTAAAATGCCAATGGTTTTTAGTGTTTTTAGCGTTTTTCAATGTTTTTAGTGTTTTTTAGTTTTTAGTGTTTTTTCGTGTTTTTAGTGTTTTTAGTGTTTTTAGCGTTTTTCAGAGTTTTTAGTGTTTTTAGTGTTTTTAGTGTTTTTTAGTGGTTTTAGTGTTTTTAGTGTTTTTAGTGTTTTTAGTGTTTTAGTGTTTTTAGTGTTTTTAGTGTTTTTAGTGTTTTTAGTGTTTTTAGTGTATTTAGTGTTAGTGTTTTTGGCGCTTTAAAATGGTCATATGCTATTGGATAATCTTTTACCTATACGAGAAAACTTTGTATTTCTAAATAAAAAGGTTCTCGTAAGACACGTGTAGGGCTTCGCAACTTGTTCTAGGGCCTTCGCCCCCAGGCCGGAGATGGTATGGGAACCTAATCTTATAAGACAAGTGTAGAGCATAGCCCCTATCGTGGCCCACTTGGTGCAGTTGTATGTCGTTCTAACTTAATCTTACAGCTGTAGGCCTTGGCCCCGTCATACAAAATTGTATTCTAATAATGAGGTTCTTGTAAGACAGGGTCTGCGCCCTGGCCCCTTTGAGTAAAAATTGATTTTAGTGCCATCTAGTGGCGTATAGACTAATGAACATTTTCTAAAATAGAAGTTGATAATGCACACGTCTCTCTTGCTCTATCTTGTTTTTCTCTCACCCTCTCTCTTTCGGCTCTTTCTCACACACAAACAAATCAATTAATTAATCAATCTAAAACAAATCACGCTCGATCACCAGATCAATCTCAATCAATCAACCGAAATGATGACTTACAGTTTTCGGAAACCTGATTACAGTTCAAACTGAATACATTAAAGTCTAATTAAATATGACGTGAAATAATAAATCATTTCTACCCTAATGCAATGATGCTTTATGTATAGGCAGATTCTCTCTTTTTAGACAGGCACCACCTATACATTCGGAGAATTATATCTGATTTATTTGCATGTTCAATTACATACACACAAAACTGTTTCATAGAAACGTGTTCGTTAACTGTTAAAAACCCCATTAAAAAGACCGGAAAGTAATAACTACTTATATATAATATAGAGTTAAATTAAATTAACATGTTTTTAAGAATATAAAACTGATATAATGGAAATAAAAGGCAAAAGGTTTTAATGGTTTTATTATTATACGCGAATTAACAATATTTATAAGTTTAAAATCCACGAATACGTACCAACTATTTGTAGAGCTGCTCTTATGATGTCATCCTATAAGAGTAATAATACATTTTAAAAATCTTTAATGACATTTTTGTTAGCAATATCAGGTAAAAAAAAATATATATAGATATATATATATATATATATATATATATATATATATATATATATATATATATATATATATATATATATATATATTTATATATATATTAAAAATAATACGCTTACCTTTAGAAGTGTTTTTCCTTCAGTTGTTCTAATAACGATAACCATTTGTTGAACTGAAATATTTTTTATACAACGTGTTCACATGTAGTCTCACTAAAACACGTGTTATGAATGGTTGGATATAAACTGGCTATTACATTCCGATCATTAACTAATTTAGAAAGTAATACACAAAACCTGATTACTGCTACTCCTATTTAGCAATTATATTGTACTTATATATGTATACATATATATATATATATATATATATATATATATATATATATATATATATATATATATATATATATATATATATATATACAGGTGTCCAGTTTAAGATTAAATGCATGGGGATATTGGAAACCGTTAGAGATACGAAGATGGTTAAATGGAGAAAAAGTTGCGTCATTATATGCCCAAGAAGTAACCATGGTTACATGTCAAAAATCCTTCCATTTACTAGATACAGGGTGATAACTGAAAATATGCGTTTTCTAAAAATCGCTATATCTTGTTTCTTGCAAGAGATACATCCACGATTTTTGCAGGATGGGGTAACAGGTAGCGAGGATTTCAAAATGATTTTGAAAAAATCTAGGCCTACTAGATTTTGGGATAATGCACGCAACTTTCGATTTTCTTATGGACGCCATATTAGATTTTTGCATTTTGAATTCTTCATAAAAATGCTTCTCAACCATATATCATATGTTTATAATCTGCCAATGAGAAAGTGTCAAATTACACAATTAAATTTATATCAAAGCAACCTTGACATATTATGTATTTTAATTAAATGAAAATTAATCTACAAATTAAACTAACTATTGAGAACAATATTATTGATTATTAACATAAATCATAATAATAAAAGTGACAAAAAACAACAAAAAATAAAATTTAATATTATACTGAATTTTACTATTAATTAATCAAATGCTCGAATAAACCTTCATTCTCCTGCAAACACCATCTGCATCGAGTTAGCACTGCATCACAAGAGTTCCTTATCATCTCGCATTTTTGAATTCTTCATAAAAAATGCTTTTCAACCATATATCAGATGTTTATAATCTGCCAATGAGAAAGTGTCAAATTACACAATTAAATTTATATCAAACTAGGCCTTTGCCAATCAACCATCTATTCAATTATTGCAAGAGAATGGAGGTTTATTCGAGCATTTGATTAATTAATAGTAAAATTCAGTATAATATTAAGTTTTTTTTTGTCACCTCAAGATTAAAGAAACGTGCTCGGACTGGGCTTCGTGGTGTAACGATTACGAGACGAGCGATCGATACATCCGCGAATATTTGGAAAGGGAGGGAGTTCAATTGGACAAAAACAAAATTTGCTCTAGTCCTGGCTTAAGATATATTTCAAAATTATTTTTAAATTCATTCTGGGGAAAGTTTGGGCAGAGGGACAATTGAACACAAAGCAGCATTATTTCCGAACCGCACGAAATTTTCAAAATTATGGTCGATCCTTCCAAGGAGATCCAGTCCACTTCATCTATTAATGAGGAAGTTATGGTAGTAAACTGGGTCAGATTCTACGGTGGGGTAGAAAATCTCAATACTGTCAATGTCGTCTAGGCTGTTTATAAAACTACCAACGCTCGCCTGGTGCTGTACAGATACCTAGAAAATGTTGCCGAACGGGTTCTGTACTTTGATACAGACTCCGTGATTTTTAAGCAAAGTCCTAGTGAGTGGGCTCTATCTGTTGGTGATTTCCTGGGCGACATGACCGATGAGGTGGAGGCCTGCGGAGTCGGGAGTAGAATCACAGAGTTCGTAAGTGGGGGTCCTAAGCATTACGCGTACATGGTGTTCTCTACACTTAAAAATGAATACACAACCGTTTGTAAAGCTAAGAGCATCACTTTAAAATATAAAAATTCACAGATCATTAATTTCGATACATTAAAGGCTTTAGTGTTAGACGGTATAGAACCTGTGTACTCACAAACAGGCCGTAAAATTGTTAGGATATCCGCATATGAAGTTGTATCACGGCCAGAGAGCAGGATTTACCAGGTGTAGTACAGTAAGCGTCGCCGAAAAGAGGGTGGTTATGACGCGTTTCCTTACGGTTACGTGACTCGCACATAGCTTTAGGGTCGTGCCCCAGTCTTAAAAATCCCGTTCAACAGCCTCGTTACCATCCTTATCCCCATTCCTTACCTTTTATATTTTAGCCCGATGATTTTAATTTGAGATATATTTTACATTATAATGCACGGTGGCATTAATTATAGGTCTTTTTACTAATTTAACTGATTTCATCATTACCCCCTTTGTTTTAACGCAGTGATTTATTTTTCAAATATATTTTAGCTTATAATACACTATATCGGTAATTATAGGTCTTTTTATTAATTTAACTGTTTATCATTATGTTCTATATTTTAAACCCGTGATTTTAGTTTTGGATGTATATTTTAGATTGTAATGTACGATAGGGTAAATTTCTTTTACTATAGACGTTTTTACTAATTTAGTTGTTTTTTACCAGTGTAATCAATAGCGTTACACGTCAATTTCAGTTGTAGTACAAATGAGTTTCCAAGGTTTTTTGTCTAGCCTATTACAATGTTCAGTAGGTTACATGTTGTAAATTCGGGAAATTTATTGCATCAGTATCCTCTCACGCAGGTCTAAACCCGGCACATTTACAATGCGTTATCAAAGTCGTGTAATGAGAAACGACGGATAAAACACATCACTGCACTTACGATAGTAGCTTTCAACCTGTGAACATAAAATGAACTCGCCGTATTATGAACCCACAATCGAAGACATTCGAAATTTTGTAAATTATTATTGCATAATAACACCTGATGATGATGCAGGCGTGGAGGAAGAAAATGAGCGTGACGTCAAAGACACTGAGAAGCCCACTGAGAAGGAAACGGTTACTGGAGATCTAGCAGGGACTACTGCTGATGTATGAGATGTAATCTTAAAAACAGTATTTGTCAATCCCCAAGACGTTCTCTGAATACATAGCTGGTAAGTGATTGTTTTTAATTACCTGTACAGATTTTAATGCTATGCTATGATTACAGGTATGGTTTCATCCAGATCAACATGCCTTTTAAAAATGTTAAGGAGTTGGAGTCTGGGGTTGAATACAAGATACTCAATCTTGGACTCATAGCAACAAAGTACTTCGAGAGGGTAGTTGTGGAGTTGACTGAATTTAAATGCATACTACCTGTGCGTTTCCATAAGTTTTTCAAGGCCGAGGACTCGCGTATACGTTAATTTAACAAGAGTCTGAGGAGTAGAGATGCATCAATGTGTTCTTTAGGATCAATAGGCAAAACAACCAATTTAATATTCAATTAGAATCTGTATTATTATGTGATGCTGAGATTGACATGTTGTTGAAGATGTAAAAGAAGTATTACTTATAATACATTATTAAAATACCGCTTATCTTTTTATTACGGTAACAACCAAGGTACTCTGGTAGAACACGAATTGAATTTATTTCTCCCTACAAAATGGCTTTGATTATAACGTCATACAGAATGGCGGAGGACATTGGTTATATCTTATAATTCAGAAGTCCGGGTGTCTTATGAAACCCTTATTAGGATACTATTTTAAATTTCCAGCCCTGACCGACAAAATGGCCTACAAAACAAGAATGGAGACAAGCCGCGCCACTCAACCAATCAGAAATCGGAGTCCATAGAGCAATCAGAAACTGAGGAGAGTGATCTACCCCCAAACCCACTAATCAGAACACACGCATTTGCCTACTCTCTAAGGGCTGAGGCTTTAATTAGGGGTAAAAATGTCGTATGACTACCCCCACACCCGTTAACACTGTAGTGGACTGCCAAAAAGGCTGAAAATTCCATCAAGAAGTTGAACATCGCCTGCGAAAAGAAGCCGATCCTCAGCCAAAAGGCCACTAATTAGGGGTAAAAATTCCTTGGAGGGTTGAAAATTCCGCCTAGGAGTTAAAAAACGTCCCCAAAAAAAAAGCCATGGGGCGGGAAATGGGCCCGGCCACGTGGGCGTGACTGATGATGTCACTTCCTCAGCTGGACCCCTTCTACTATTATTACATTACTTATGCATATAATCGTAATTGAAAACAGGGATTTTATGAACAGGTCAGGTTTTCTTTTTGTATGTACAGATTGGGGTTGTTTAGGATTATCTTCAGTGATTAGTGCGGTTATCTGGAATGCTGACAATAGGTCAATTTTAAGGTGTGTCTCAAAAATTTAGAAACACTCCATTAAATCTCAATTATTTGTAAAATGACATACATGAAGATTGGGGAGTTTACATTAGTGCTCATGCTCTATCCAACAAAATATTTTCTACTAAAAATTAAAAGCAACTTTGTTGATTCAAACGGAACACCATGTATATTAAAAATGTTTTAATACTCGTAATCAATCTAAATACATCTTATGTCTGAAGTCCTACACATATCTTCAACCATTTACGAAATAATTGACAGACCATTTCAACAATTTGACAGGCTGTAAAATCTAAACCTTAAGAGATCAAGAAGAACGGTTGGCACATTCCTATATCAGTTTTTCACAAACTATCGATTGACAAATACAAAAACATGTAATCTTCCAACTTAGCCATCACGGTCTTACAAAATTCATGTCAACGTCAGGCAGCTCTTGAACAAGATGGATCTTATAAGGGTAACATTTATTTTCCTCCAGAATTCTTGACACTGATGAACGATTTATACCAATAGCTGCTGCTGACTTCCGCAGGGAACTACAAGGATTCTCAACAAATGTGAGTAATGTGTTCAAGCATTTTTCACTACTTCTTGTTTTGGATCGTCCCGATCTAAACCTCTCTTTGCACTCCCGCTTTTCCTCAAATCTTCTAACTGTTTTCTGTACCATTGATTTTGTAATTGAGAAATCGTTCGCCACGTCTGTCAAGTATGACTTGTTTCCACGGTTTTCATTTCTAATGCAACAAAGGTGGATATCACCTATTTTTTTTACAAGTATTCAATATATTCCTTGTAAGAAGGTTAGACGTTTTCTTATTTGTCAATCAATAGCTTATGAAAAACTAAGGTAGGGATGTGTAAACCGTTTTTCTTGATCTCTTAAGGTTTAGAGTTTACAGCCTGTCAAAACGTCAAAATGCTGTCGGTTATTTCGTTTGAATTATCATAGTTGCTTTTAATTTTTAGTAGAAGCGGCAACACTGCATTATTGAAAATATTTTTTTGGATAGAGCATGATTGCTAATATATACTTTCAAAATTTTCATCTATGTCACTTTACAATTAGCTGAGATAATTGAGCGTTTCCAAACTTTTGGGGTACACTGTATTGATAAGACATCCCGACTGGTACGTGAGGAGCTGTAACAGCGTCTTCGGAGTCGAAACTACCGGTAACGTTTACAGGCTTAATATCATTAGGGGTAGTAGAAGTAGCGCATTATTCAGGCGTTAACCTTCATCTAATTAAGTACTTCTCCTAGCTAATCATTTGGTACCAGTCTTGGGGCGGCTCACCACCAAGAAGGTAGTACAAGGGGTTTCGATTATCTCTTTTGTACAGAAGCCTTATTGCGGAAAAGGGACTATACGTGGCTTCCAAATAGTTAGTGTTTCTAGGGCATCACCTCCGGAAAACTAAGTACTTCTTACCCTTGTTATATTATGCTTAATAAAAATGAATAGTTTTTATTTTTCCCATTTAGCTCAGTCGTATTTTCTACTTGTAAAATAAGGATCGGGGTTCGTTATTAAGGCCTTCAACACTCTAAACTACTAGATTAAAAAGTTTATATACCTTTATTTCGTATTTTTTCTTTATAAATTATATATATATATATAATTTAAACTATAACTAAGATAAACAAACATATTTACAGGTGGATTCTCCTTTTTGGATTGCTCCTGGGAGGAGGGTTAGGTGGTCCCCTGGAGTTTTTGCAATGTAACATTAATAGAAGGGTTGGTTTTTGACTTTTAATCTACATCCTTTGACTGGTTTGAATTTACTTGTTTAACTACCGAAATAAAAATAAATAATTTTACCTGAATACGTCCCTGTATAAACTACAGAAGTCGGGAGCAAGATAAAACTGTTATAAATACGCGTGAGGTAAGACGCCGAGTTCAGTGCTCTGTCTTCAAAGAAATAATCGATATTTTGAAGCGGTAGGATTTCAAACGTATAAGAATAATATAGTTTTATACCTGCTTTTCTTATGAAAATAAACTCATTCACGTTTAAATTCACTTTTGCCCTTTTAAATAAATGATAGCTTTTCGTTTTGAAGGTAGATTTTGTACGGTAGCTGCGAATTATTTGTTTATTTTCCGATATTAATTATATTAGTACACAGGTTTTTATTTAAATGAAATAATTTTGTTATGTTGGCCGGGTTTAAAATATAAAACCCTTGTTTTCTATTAAACTGAATCGTTCGCGTCTAACAATAATGATATTAATTATTTAAGGCGAAATATATTATCGGATAGTTTCTGGTTTATAGGTAACAATCTTACTAATTGCAAACGTACAACTTACGTTTTTCGTTGGTGGCGGCGGCGGTTTAATTACAGGCGATCATTTAGTACTGACGAACACGTCTAGTTTTTACGGTTATGTTTCGATTTTACTGGATTAACGGCGTAAACTAGGTGTTCAGCTTAATCTCCCGACGAGGTTTTAATTACAGGTACTCTGCGGTTTCTGGTACATTTGTCGAGGTGTTTTTGTTATAGTGTTAGTGTAAATTTGTGTAGGTGGGTCTCCTTTATTAGTAATTTGGGTAACTACCCGTTAAACCAAACAAGAGGATCTCCGGCGGTCAATGGAATGTAGGGCAACCACCCTCCAAACTCCACTGTGTAGGTGTCTAGTAAGGGAAGAGTATGTCGGGCTTCAAATCCTGCATATCCCTCTCACCAGGTGTATAGTGCTGTAGTTATCTCAACTTACGTACGTTCCACGTTAGATCTCTGCAACTCTAACCCTTTGGCTTCGGTGATGATATCAAGTCGCGGAGTCGCGATTTCTGCTTCGGACGGGGGTTACAGACTGGCTGTTTTAAACAGGTAGTAATCGGCGCCAGCGCGACGATAGAGGACAAGATTCTTCTGGTAGAGTTCTAGATCTAGATAACGGCGCGTGCCGCGTTTTTATAAAGAATTCGCGAGGGTGGTTACAAAACTTTGGGGGTGAGGTTCAGTAGGCTAGTATTGGCCGAAGATGCTCTGACATATACAAACTTTTAAACGTTTTTGAGATTTACGTCAGGGGGGGGAGAATGGATGATTAATTATTGTGCAATTTTCTGCAACGTTATGAAATATGTTTAAATTTTACTAAAAATTCTACGAATTTTTATTTTTATAATTGTACCTGTGCACCTAGCAAATCACTTTATCTTAATAAATTCCGCGAATTTTATATCAGTACTGGTATTTTATTTAGCGAATAGGCGTCTTGTTAAGAAACTTTAGGCAACTAATTAATAATAGTAAAATATTGTCATTTTTGTGCACCTTTCTCGGAGCTTGTAACCACCAAGAATATTGTATATAAAAGTGTGCGTAGATAGGTACATGCGGGATGCTGGTCAGGATAATAATATGGGGTGAATTTAGGGGATATGTATTGATATGACTGGTTGGGGATACTGATAATACTAGCTAAGATACTGGTTACTGGACACGATAATAATACAGGTGTAGGATAAATTGATACGGAATGCTGGTCAATCTGGTAGATATTTATCTAGTACAGGTCAGGCTACTAGTTGCTGGTCAGGATCGTATGGCCGCCAGACAGAATATTACAGGTACAGGATAAAATATAATATAGGAAGTGGGTGAAGGAAGAGGGTTAGGGAAGAAGTGTCGAGGGTGAGTGAGAATGAATGAATGAATGAATCTATGTAAGAAAGTGTATGGAAGGATGAATCTGAATGTAGGGTCTGTGCTAGGAGGTCTGGTATTTATAGGTAAATGGAATGGAGTGGAAAATGTGTGGACAACAGGTAACATTTATTAATAATGATAGAGCAGGTGTGGAAGGAAATAGGAAATAAGATTTAATAAGATTTATTTACCAGGATAAGAAAATTTTTAGTAAAGATTTTCAGGATCATTACAAATTTACATTAATTTGGAAACATCGAAATCTGACATAGTAAAATAAAGTAACTTTATTTTACTAGTAAATAATGTAATTTTGTTTCAGTAGTACAATAAAGAGGCACTTGATAACCGCAAAACTATGTCATAAACAGTCCTTTATAACGTGGTTGGACATAAACAATAAATATGTGCATTAAAAATACATTTATGAAAAAAAATGTACGTAAATAAAAATAAACAATAAAGCATGTAAAAGTAAATTTCAAAATCATTCTTCGATACAGACCATTGCGTACAGGAAGCGGATATTTGAACATTATAGGGCGGGGAAATCCTAGGACATTACATGTTGTACTTCCGATATGACGAGTCCACTATTTCCAATGCTCACACAAAAAGCAACGCACGTCATTAAACTACACTCTGAAAGCGTTGCGCTCCAATTTCTTAAAAGATCAATTATAGATTCCCAGATTTATTCTGTGAGATTTTCCAAAATTTACATTAGTAAATAATTTACAATTGGAGGGGAAAATTAGCAACAAATATGGAGTAGCGGGTGTCTTCTTTACAATGAAATATATGTAGAGCATTCAATAAGAGCTAATAGCTTCTTACATTTCCGAATTCCCGATCTCCCTACATTTTTATGAGGACGCATGAATGGATAATAACACTAATATTGGTATCCAAGCATAACGGCTTCTTTTGCGAAAAAACTAATAATTTGTTTTGGTAGTTGGTTGTACAAACGCAACCCCTATATACAGATTTGATGTTCGTCTGGGAACATTTTCGTCGTCGTAAAAGCCTAAAAAGCTTAGCATAAACAATGAGTGGTGTAATCGTAAATATAAAACAAGGGAACAAGTAATATTAGCACACGTAAGAAGTAGTAGACCAAATTATAGAAAGAAATGGATTTTCTACGTCTTATTCCTTAAACGACTTGATGAAAAATAGATAAATTTTGCAGGATGGTATTCAGTAGCAGGCATAGTTATAACGGAAGCACATAGAGTTCCAACAAACAAATAAATCACTGAGTATAAAACCGAGACCATTTAAGCTCAAAAAATAAACACTTATGAATGTAGCATTTTTTTTCGTGCTTTTTTTTCGATTTTTGTCCTAATTCTGAAATATACATTCGTGTTTTCGCTTGATATCGCAAACACAAAGAACGGCTAAACTTAAATATATATTTGGAAATTCCTTCGTACGCAAAAGAAGGAACTATACTTTATCGACAACATTCCAAAATTCTATTCTAAAACAATCTTTGATCAGAGAACCGGTTTGCCGAGAAAGAGGGTAAATTGCACTTACAATCCATCAACTTTCAGGAATGTCGGCTCTTTGAGGTTCACTTGATATTAAAACAAAATACTGAACTGTATCGAAATTAAACATCAATCTCAACTATACACATGTACTTAACCTCTTTTATTTTCTCAAATCTCTTACAAGGGTTTTTGGACTTTTGATCAACTACAAGTATTTTAGTTATTTCTTAATCACTTGCATTAAGAAAACAGAGAAGATTAAATTACAGTTACTAAGTTGAACTTGGAAGTTGGGGCGTTACATGAAAATCGTTTCAACATCCTAATTGAAAGTTAAATTGATCTTTTCAATTGGAACAAATCGACTTCAGTCGTAGAATTAAAAATGTAATTTACACCACGTATCAAGGATTTGTTTAAATTTAACATCTTACAACCAGTGTCGAGCTTAACCCATTGTTAAAATTGTTAATTTTTAATCCTTTTTACATATAAACCAGTCTCAGTAACATCTAGGAACACATTTCTGCAATTAATATATATATATATATATATATATATATATATATATATATATATATATATATATATATATATATATATATATATATATCATATATATAACGTGTCCCAGATAGCATTTCCAGCATGGGGATCTCGCTTATTATAAAAGATCCAGATTTGGTTAAATTAGATGAATTACTCCTAAGGATTAGTGAAATTATAGGACATTCTCCAATTTTCAAATTTCCATGTATTTTAAGACTTATGGCAAGAAAAAGAAAAATGTCAAATTTCTTTTTTCTTGTAATATCTTTTTTGTTATATTAGACATATAAATTTTATTTGCACTTTCTTAAGATATTTTTTATGCAGAATTTAAATATCAATTTGAATTTTTATTTGCACTTTCTATTTTTTAGTTTCAACCCCTAATTTA
The DNA here is from genome assembly GCA_036346205.1 of Vesta saturnalis. NCBI lineage: Eukaryota > Metazoa > Arthropoda > Insecta > Coleoptera > Lampyridae > Vesta > Vesta saturnalis. The sequence goes on along the minus strand of JARFJB010000902.1, from coordinate 5,765,759 downwards.
AATTTTTCTTATAGAACGACAAGTCGGCTTTGAAATAATTGATCGTGTTTTTTTATCCTCTTTATAATGATATGGCACATGTACTATCTATTTTTAAAAATAACAAAGACAATTTAAAAAAATGTATTTTATTAAAGACTAACAATAAGCAGGCCGTAAAACATAAAAACACAATCGAATTTAATGTCACTTAAAAATTATTCGTTCCAGAATATTTTTGTGTCAAACATGGCTTTATTTACTAATACTGAAAAGTTTGATATGTTGAGTTGTTACATCTTGTCTCATAAAAACAGTATAGAAGTTGAACGGATGTACTTGAGGCTGTATCCTGAAAGAAGGCAGCCCAGTGCTCGTACGTACAGAAATTTGGTAATTAATTTAAAAGAATATGGTTCATTTTCAAAACCTACTTGAAATCCGAAATTACGGAATGAAGATGCAGAGCTAAATGTATTACAATCAGTTATTGAAAATCCTTCAACATCTGTTAGAGAAATTGAACATAACACTGGTATTTCGAAAACTACATCACAAAGAATTTTAAAACGTCACAGGTATCATCCGTATAAGTACACCATTCTGCAGGGACTTAGAGATGGAGATCAGGGGAGAAGATTACAATTTTGCCAATGGTATGTTAATCAATGTGAGAATAACGATAATTTTCCAGCTACGATTTTGTGGTCTGACGAAAGCAGATTTACAAATAATAGTCTTTTCAATCGACACAATGTTCACTTTTGGGACCATGAAAATCCTCACGTTGTTAAGGAAAGTCGGCATCAAGTGAGATTTGGTTTTAACGTCTGCTGTGGCATTTTAGGCGCTGAACTTATTGGGCCCATATTTTTTAACGAACATTAAATGGTGAAAGGTATTTGAATTTACTACAAACTGATTTAGAAAATAAACTTGATGATTTACCACTGACTGAGAATATTAATATCTGCTTCCAACAAGATGGCGCCCCACCCCACAATTCAAACATCATCAGCGAATATCTTAATAACGCCATTGGACTTTTTCCTTTGGGGCTACGTAAAAAATCGAGTGTACGTGCCAAACATTTGAGAATGCCGAAAATCTTCGTGAAGCTGTTCTTGCAGCATTTGGTAGCATTAAACGCCAAAAACTGCGCAGAGCAATTACGTCGACACTACGCAGGGCACAATTATGTTTAGAACGGAATGGTCAATTGTTTGAACATCTTTTATAATTGGATAATTATCTCCAATACTATTACCTGCTTAACTCTTGTTTTTATCTATTATTTGTCGTTTTCTCATGTTTCACGGCCTACTTATTGTTAGAGTCTTTAATAAAATACATTTTTTTAAATTTTCTTTGTTGTTTTTAAAAATAGATAGTACATGTGCTATATCATTGTAAAGAGGATAAAAAACACGATCAATTATTTCAAAGACGACTTGTCGTTCCATAAGAAAAATTTAATTTAGGGGTTGAAACTAAAAAATAGAAAGTGCAAAAAAAAATCAAAATTGATATTTAAATTCTGCATAAAAATATCTTAAGAAAGTGCAAATAAAATTTATATGTCTAATATAACAAAGATATTACAAGAAAAAGAAATTTGACATTTTTCTTTTTCTTGCCATAAGTCTTAAAATACATGGAAATTTGGAAATTGGAAAGTGTCCTATAATTTCACTAATCCTTAGGAGTAATTCATCTAATTTAACCAAATCTGTATCTTTTATAATAAGCGTGATCCCCATGCTGGAAATGTTATCTGGGACACGTTGTAGATATACCGTGTCCAAGATAAGGATGCCCACTATGGGGATCTCGGAAACGGTAAGAGATGGAAGGTCGGTTAAATAGAACAAAAGTTACGCATTTGAGAGGATATATTTATGGTCTTTGTAGAACTCGAATATCTCTTTTAGTTTTGGAGATAGTTGAAAAAAATTGAATTTTCTGATTTTCGTTTTTATTTTTGTCTGACCTTATTTGAAGAGCTACCAAGAAAAGAAGAGCACATTTTCATTGCCACTTTTCTAGCTCTACTTAATGCTGTTATTCAATTTTTGATACAACGTTTTGTTTGTTAGCAACCATCATCAACTTTATTTTTTTTAAATACACGAAAAAAATTATTTTTGCCATATTTAAATTCTCTCCTTGATTCTGAATTCAACGATATATCACACTTTATATTTTTAATATGTTTCGGATGAGAAAATTCATATTCAATGTAAAACATTGAAAACGTACAGTTAAAACTAATACTAGAAACATTAGAAAACTGTAAAATTATTATAAAATAATGTTTTCTCATTTTGTAATGCCTGTTGCGAATAAAATAATTCAGAAATATATATTTAGTGAAAATACTGTTAATCAAACAGTTCTTCCGTCGTACTGATGCATTTGATAAAAATATGTTGGCTTTGTATTTTGTTTACCTACCTGTCATAATTGATTTTTGTCCGTATTACGTTTGTTTCGTGGTCTTTGAGTTAATTACATTTTGTGTTTACCTAAAACAATATGGTAGGAGTACATTTTTCAAATAATGAAAAATTCGATATACTGACCTGTTACATTTTGTGTCAACGTAATTGTTCTGAAGCCGAAATAATGTGTTTAAACAAATATCCAGAAAGGCGTCAACCTCACAAAAGAACTTTTCGCACATTAGCAGTTAATCTAAAAGAATATGTTGCGTTCTAAAACCTATAAAATCTCGGAAAAAACCTTGCAATGAAGTAAAAGTCAATACTGTTTTATTAGCTGTAGCTCACTATGTTCTAAAGGAAGAGAAAGTACATCCATATAAATTTAGAATTTGCCAAAGACTTCGACCAGGTGACCCAGAAAGACGTAGAATATTTTGCGAATGGTATACACGTCAATCTCAAGACAATGAATATTTTCCGAATAAAATAATATGGTCCTATGAAATTATGGTTAATAATAATGGAATTTTTAATCGTAGAAATGCTCATTATTGGGCAAGAGTAAATCCACGTCTGTACAAAACGGCCAAACACCGTTTCGGATTTAATATGTGGGCTGCTATATTCGGTACTCGAATTATAAGTCCTTTCATTTACCACGAGTCCTTAAATTCTGAACGTTATCAAATTTTGCTCCAAAATGAATTAGAGATAGCTTTGAATGATTTGCCTTTCCAAGAAGTTGAAGGTTGTTGGTTTATGCAGGACGGTGCACCAGTACATAATTCCAGAGTTGTCAGAGAATACCTGTCAGTTAGATTTCCATAAAAATGTATTAGCACTCATCCAAATGTACTGTGGCCAGCCCGTTCTCCAGATATAACACCTTTGCATTTTTTTCTTTGGGGATACATTAAAAATTACATTTATGGAAACGATATTGAAAACGAACAAATTTTACAAAGATTAGTTCTCAAAGCGTTTGCTAGTATTACTCCTCAAATGCTGAAGAATGTTTTAGATGCTACAATTAGAAGATGCTATTTATGTTTAGAGAATAACGGGAACCTTTTTGAACATCTTTTGTGAGTTTATTAACCTTTAAAATAAATTTGTTTTTTATTTCTCTATCATTTAATATTACAAAACATAATTTTATAATAATTTTACGGTTTTCTAATGTTTCTAGTGCTAGTTTTAACTGTACGTTTTCGATGTTTTACATTGAATATTAATTTTCTCATCCGAAACGTATCAAAAATATAAAGTGTGATATATCGTTGAATTCAGAATCAAGGAGAGAATTTAAATATGACAAAAATAATGTATTCGTGTATTTAAAAAAATTAAGTTGATGATGGTTGCTAATAAACTAAACGTTGTATCAAAAATTGAATAACAGCATTAAGTAGAGCTAGAAAAGTGGCAATGAAAATGTGCTCTTCTTTTCTTGGTAGCTCTTCAAATAAGGTAAGAAAAAAATAAAAACGAAAATCAGAAAATTCAATTTTTTTCAAATATCTCAAAAACTAAAAGAGATATTCTAGTTCTACAAAGACCATAAATACATACTCTCAAATGCGCAACTTTTGTTCCATTTAACCGACCTTCCATCTCTTACTGTTTCCGAGATCGCCATAGTGGGCATCCTTATCTTGGACAACGATAACAAAAATGTGTAAAAATTGATTATGTGAAAGTTGTTCATAGTCAAGTTTTTCTATCACGTTAAAGTATTTTTGCATATACAGGGTGTTTCGTTCAGCCCAGGAGCAACCAAACTTTTTTATTTTAAATGGGACACTATATATTATTTTGCATAATCTTATTCTTCGTTTCATTTTACATTAACTTTATGTAACACATGGAAGGTCTAAAATGGACTGTTTCCGAGTAATTCGACGTTTTTTGTAAAAATTGACGTCTGTTGCAGTCTTTAGAAAATCGAATATCTCAGGAAATGTGTATCTTGGAGAGGTGCCGTTTGAACTACTAGATTAAGCATGAATTTTATTCTTTTAACAATTTTGGGTGTGTACGATGCGCTAGGCGTTTAAATAAATGAAAAACAAATGGAAAATATTTATTCTCTGAAAAATGTGCAAGACTAAGATTAAGGTTTGAAAAAATATACAAAATTATACTAATAAAAGGTTTAACGTATCTATTCGTTTTGTAAACATAAGCGAATTCGCTCCCGAAGAGAAATTTGTACCCGTGCTAACATTTCGGTCTAAAAGCCTGTGTTATGCGCAGTTTCATGTTGTCAGAAGTAGTTGGTGGTTCATAATACACGAGATTTTTCACATAACCCCATAGAAAAAAATCTGGCGATCTTGGCTGCCGAGCAGTCCTCTCTTCCTATTTCTCGTTCATGAAATCGTTCGTCTACTAATTGTCTCGCAATAATACTGAAATGTGCGGGTGCGCCATCAAGTTGTATCCACATGTTTTGTCTTATTATTAAAGGTACATCTTCTAAGTCATTTAACGTGATATTCAAGAAATTGTGAAAAATTTGACCAGTCAGAGTGCCATTAAAGAAATGTGGACCACTTATTTTGTCTATAACAATGTGCGGATTTGCATCGGAATAATAATGATAATTATGTCCATTAACTAACCCATTATTATGAAACGTAGATTCATCTATCCATAAAACGAAATTGTAAAATTGGGGTTCAGTTCGAAGTTTATTCGTCAGCAACTGACAGAAATTTGCACATGCGTTAAAATCGGTTGGTAGTAGTTCGTGATGTAGTTGCACTTTATATGGATGCAAATGGTTTTTGTTTAACATTAGACCAACTGATCTAGAAGAAATTCCTAAATAAGAACTTAATGTCCGTTGAATAACTTGTGGGTCATCAATAACTGTAGCCAACATCTTATATTCATTTTCTTCATTTGTCACTCCTTTATCTCGGTTGCGAGCTGTGTATTTTACATTCCGTGTTGAAACGAATCTTTCCAATGGCCACTGGGAACCTTTCTTTATAAATTCTTGACGCCAATAAACGATTTTTTTGGCATTCGCTAGGGTAAAAATCATGTCTACCATTTCTTCTGTAGATAAGTTCATTTAGAAAAAAAATTTGGTCACAAAGAGGTATGCCAATGGAAAACCTTAATAACGTATTGAAAACTGACAGTCACTTTCATGTGTTTTTCATATGTTTAAACGACTACCACGTTGTATACAGGAAAAATTGTTAAAAAAGTATTAAAACTTAAAATAACAATAAAACGCTTAAAGTTACGTATAGGGATTGTAATAGATGTTTGATAGACAATTTAAAAACGAATTGAAAAATGTATAAAAATTGTATGTTTGAAAATGTTAAAATTCGTCGCCCTCTATTTGGTACCCCCTGTCTTCGGTACCATACTCCACAGATGGTAAAGTTTGGCTAATTCATGCTTAATCTAATAGTTCCAACCGCACATCTCTAAGTTACACAGCTCCTGAGATATTCGACTTTTTAAAGACTGCAATAGACGTCAATTTTTCCAAAAAAATGCCGAATTACTCGGAAACAGTCCATTTTAGTCCTTACATGTGATACAAAAAGTTGATCTAAACTGAAACGAAGAATCAAAATATACTATAATATACAGGGTGTTCCATTTAAAATAAAAAAGGTTGGTTGCGCCCAGGCTGAACGAAACACCCTGTATGCTCAAAAATATTTTACATGATAGAAAACTTGACTATGAACAACTTTTGCATAAACAATTTTTATTTATTTTCAATATCCGAGCCATTAGCCACCAAATACAGACAGTTGCCACACCCTATATCTGTATGTATGTATGTATGTATCTGTATATATATATATATATATATATATATATATATATATATATATATATATATATATAAATTGTATTTTCTTTTGAAATTAACTTTTAAGGTACACACAGTAAAAGACTAACTCTGAACCCACGACCTCCACTTTGCTAGAGTAGGGCCCTTCCATCTGAGCCATCGAGGAGAAAAGTCATAATCGATTCAAACTTAAACTGTATGTACTTCCCTAGTTACGGTGTATTATAATTTTTATACATACAATCACTTGCCTCCTCGATATCTCAGATGAAAGAGCCCCACTCTAGCAAAGTGGAGGTTTAAGTCCCACTCGAGTTACCCTTTTACTGTATGTACTTTAAAAGTTAATTCTAAATTAAAAATACAATTAATGATTATTGAACTGAACTTCTGTGTGTTTATTAAAACACAATTTTTATAGTTATCTAATTAGTGTTGCATACAGCAAATAAACATTGACAATCAGTCAAATGTTGCTATGTGCCAAACCTTAGCGAATTGCGGGCTCACATGATATTCACAAAAAGTTGACTGTGATCCTTCATTGTGTGTATAAAAATCATACTACATCGTAACTAGGGAAGTGCATACAGTTTAGGTTTGAATCGGTTGTGACTAGCCTCCGCGATAGCTCAGATGGAAGAGCCCCACTCCATCAAAGTGAAATTCGTAGATTCATATCGTACTCGAAGGGACTTCGTAATTTAAGAGTTTTGGCAAAATCATCTGTTTTACATAATTCAAGAAATGATAACAGCGTTGTTTGTGGTGGGTTATTAACTTTCTCAGCAAGGTTGTCGGAGTTAAAATAAACGCGTTGGTCATTTTCAAGATGAACATCTAAGTATATAGCTGGAAACCTTTCATGTATTGAATATCCCAATATTCTCCACACTGCCTCAGAACTACTCTGTAGCGCCCACCATCATACAATGTCACTTCGTCCTTTTTATTTTCAAGGGCACAAGCCGCCTGATTACCGCCCTTATGTACATACTTGCAAATATACTTAATAGATTTTAGCGTGAAATAATCTGATTATACGGGACCACCCACCTATTATCCACTTCAATGTCTTTCATTCTCAGTGTGAAACCACCGTCTTCTGTATTTTTAGTATCAATCAATACCTGTATGTGTCTCTTTCAAAATTGTCGGGGATATTTTTGATTTCATGCAGAGAGATTTATTATTCAGGCTTCCACATGGACCGTGTAACATATTGTTTCTAATTATTTCATATAAAATAGAGTATTCTTTGGATTTGGTATTTCTGCACTTATAACGTCATCCAGCATATCAGACGCACAACAATATTTGTATGTGAGGCAAGCCACATTTCTGCTACTCTGTAGAATACATGAAGCAACGTACTTCCCCAAATATTTGACCTTTGGTTAAAACCTTCAGATGAAACACTCCGGCTATAACGTCGTGGCTTTTGACCGGGCAGCAATGCATCTGATATATCTTGCCATTGAGGGTTACAGCTAAAAGTCATAAAAAGGGCTGGACGACTATAATGGCGTACGTATTTCGAAAAACCCTTTCTTAGTACATATCTATCTTTCACAAAGAACACACTCTCTAAATTTCATGTCGCTAGGACCATTGGTTTAAGCTGTGCGTTGACACATCCGTCAGTCAGTGAGTCAGTGAGGACTTACTGTACAGATGAAAATTGTTAAAAAAACTCCGAATATAAATGAACCTCACATTTTTTTGCATAAAAACATTGTGGCAGACTATACATCTTTCTCTTCGTTTTTAATTACACGTCCAACGTTATCGTGTCGAATTTCTGGAGGAAGGCCGAATTTTGATGATCGACCTAATCCTATATTTCTCGAACATGGTTCATCTCGAACAGATACTTTGACTTCGGCACCCATAAAACTCCTTGCCACATATGAATGGAAGTTTAGTCGCGACATATTCTTTTCGTTGCAGACTAGCCTATGTATTTTCCAAGCATTAACTAAAGCATTTCAAATTAGATTCGTAAAAAGAGACCACCACCACTTTTCACCATGAACTCTTTCTGCCATTACGTTTGGTTGCTCATGTCAATATCTTTCTTCTCAGTTCTCTGTATCGTTTCACTTTTAATATAGGTTCGACAGTTTCAATATTCGTTGAAATGGTCACATTAGTATTATCATTCCAAAGTACTAAAGACCCAATTCTGAATCAGATGCAGTCTCATAATAACCTCTTTCTCTTTTAACTATAGATTTATTTGCTCATAAAGGGCAAGCAGATACTCCATTATCTCGAATTGTTCCTGTAGCGACAAATCCTTTTTCTTTTAAACTGTTTAGCAGGAGAAATCCAGTAAAAAAGTTATCAAAACAAATTTTGTGGACGGTTCGAGTCTTTTCAACTGACAGAAAATTTAGGACAATGTGAGTTCCTAACCCCAACCCTAAATTAACAATTCTAGTATTTTTACCACGGTATGGTTCAAATTTATGTAAATAACCACTGGGATGTGCTAAACACCAAATCTTGAATCCGAATCATACCGGCTTGCTTCTAATGAACATTTTTGCTGAGTGTGGACCAAAATAAGGGACCATTTCTTTGTAAATTGCCAATTTATCACTGAATATTCCAAATTGTAAAAAGATCAAATATTGGGTGTAACTTGACGAATCATTCTTGTCTAAATCAGACATGTGTAGATTTTCTTTATTTTTCGAAAGCAGTTCCTTTACATGGTCCTTCTCACTAGTACAATTCCTTTATCTTCATCAGAAGGCCAATATGTATCCGTTTAAGGTGGTGTGTGATTAACCACGTTAAATTCGAATCCATGTCGGTTATTTCAAGTTGCATATTTCACAGAACCGTTTACTATTTTATCCAGTAGTTCATCATCAAAATAAAGTGAAAATATGCCTAGTGGAGATATACCATCAACTTTTTCTTTTATTAGACTGATATTTTCCTGTTCATTAGATATAGGCTGTGAAGGATATAAGGGTATATTTCTTGTGTAATTCGGTGTCAATTCGGATTTTTTGGTCATTTTTAGTCTTTGTTCGGGCTGTTCTGTGGTTACTGGTTGTGCTGCGTCCTCTGTGTCATCTTCGTTTTTGGTAAATATTTCAAAAGTTGCCGGAAGGTCAACAGGCAAATCATTGTCACCTATTTCAACGTCACCGGCGTCCTCTTCATTCGCAAGCGTGCCTACGTCGGGCGATACATAAGCAATATCAATTTCAGTGCATTCTAGAAGTTCTTTGAAAGTCAATGGCCATTTACTATCATTATCCCTAGCCTAAATTACCAAGGGTTATCTTTATCGAAAAATTAGTTTGCTAGAATACTTATCATATTAGTTTTATGTTTAGACACAATTACGCACAAAACATACAAAGCAAACACAAGAACAAATAAATTCACACTGTAATAACTTCATAAACCTTCTTGTAACACAATGTTAAAAGAAATAATAAGAAAGAACCACCTAAACGTTTTAAACTGTAAGCAGTAGGTGCGAGTTCTGACTTGAAAATTCTTACGAATACGATATCGTATATAGCCAATGTTTCGTATACGAAACATATTATATATGGATACTCGAATTCAGCATACTTCAAGGAGTATTTCTATCATGAAATAAAGTAGGTTTACTAATACACTGACGTTTAGACGCAGATACAAAAAAGACATACGTGACGGTTCAAAATTAATGATTTTTGAAAATATCTTGAATTGGTATATCTGGGTAGAATGTTCACTGCCGATGGTACAATGGATGGCAACGGGTCAATGCTGCAAGGAAAGTGATTAGAAGTATGTGGACGATAATGAGAAACGAAAGCATGGGACTAGCTGCGAAACGAGCAATCTATAATGGCGTGTTTATCCCGTTGGTACTGTGTGGAAGTGAGACATGGTCATATCAAAAAAAGCACGAAAGAAAAATAAATGCAGTAGGTATGAGATTGCTGAGAAGCGCATGCGGTAAAAGGAAAAGCAATAAGATAAAGAATGAGTGTATAATGGGGGATTGTGGCACATAAAAGCCGATGATAGATAGGTATAAGGGTAGTACACCACGTTGGTTTTGGTCACATCGAAAAATATAACAACGGAAGATTAGCAAATCAAATACATGTGGGTGAAATTACCAGTAACGCCGTGCCTGGTAGGTAGGCCACGTAAAACTTGCCTAAATGCAGTAGAGTGATAAAAGAAACTAAGGTAAGTAGTTTTAAAAATAAAAGAGCGTGTAAGAGACAATGTATGAATCTTGAGACAGTTAGGAAGGTATGTAGAGATAGGAAAGCATGCAGAAATATTTCTAAATAAACAAGGCAGGGATTGTTTTGCCTACCTAGCTAGGGAATGCCGTGACTGTTGTTATGTTGTGTTATGTCTTTCGTTTCATACGGATGTTTCGTTAATAACTAGTGACCTTTCACTTCGTTAGAAGGTAGGATTTCCAATCATTTATACCACTTTACGTTACTTAAAAGTTCTACATAAACTGCTGGTTCCGTAACTAAGATTTTTATTTACTTAGGTGTTTTCTCTTGGTACGTTTGTGTTAACATACTCATCTGCAACCAAGTTTGCTCATCGAATACGAAAAATCTAGACTATTTACAATGAAGGCAAGTACGGGTAAATTGTCTTTTTCTTTATGTCGCGACGGAGCCCTGGAAATAAAACAATTAGCTATACAGTAATTTAGTGTTTATTACACACGCTTATGCACTAAACCTACGAATTGTGAAAGTGTTCCTCCAGCTGTTAATGAGTGCTTTAAGTAACTCTAAAGTAATTGCATGGCTTATTCTTGTAGTATAACAGCTGTACGGAACTCTAAATTTTGCTTGTGATGTGCTTTTCCTGCAATTTAAGAATTTAAAACTCATTATAGGTGTATAAATCTTTTTTTTTTTACTCTTTTGCTTTAAAAGGGTTACTTGAAAATTATTGTATACTTGTAAAACCAAGGGAGTAAGACGTTGTCTGCATATTTTAGAATTTATCGTCGTGCAAATATGAATAATTGTATCATTATTATAAACTAAATAAATATTACCCAATTCGGAAAATAATAATTAAATTTGATAATCTTTAACCACGAAATCATTAACTCATATATCAAAATTAAAACAAGCGTGTATGTTGCAAATTATTTTCCTCTCAAATACTAGTTGCAGTTTTTATCATTACTATATATACTTACAAACGTTTAAATATATACAGGTTGGCCTCTACACGAGATCCCATTAGACGTGTAATAATGATATAGTTTTGAAATTGTAGCTTTTTCTACATTCGACTACAATCGATTCAACTAAAATATTTTCGATTTTATGCAACTTCCGGTTCAACCGGAGGTTTACCATAATTTAATTATTTTTAATAGAACTCGCTATAAACCCTATACGATTAATATCTGAAAAGGTCTTCCACAAATACTTTTAAATGGCGCACTAGCAATACGGTAGTTCCGTGTTTTCAAAATGACTACAGGGCGTCAAAATGTGCGAAAATGAAATTATGAAATCTCGAGTTTCTTTATGTCAACCCTGTTAACGTTGAACGTTGTTAGATTCTTTCTAAAATTTTAGGATAGCTTTATATAGAATGCACTGTAACCAAGACCAGCCCTTTACTGAGAAAACCAGCATTAAAAAACGACATACTATTTAAACTCTGATGACCATGTGAAAAAAGTATAACAGTATGTTTTGAAATACGTTCCATGATGGGTAGCTTTTCTAATACCGTCTCTTGGACGTTCGCTAATTCTAAAAGTACCCATTGTCGCGTATTTTCTTTCGTTAATATATCGGAGAGGCCAGTGAAAAGGGCCATTATTTCCCAAACACCTAGCTTCAAAAATACCGTTAATAAATCCTGATTTATACGAGTATTGTGAGGAGGCGCTTCATCATTTTGCACAGTTTCCTTCGTTTTGTCTTCAAGCGATCATAACCGGTCTATGTCATTAGCCCACTTGGTCACTCAGACCACTGCTTAATCGAAATAACTTCCTCTGCACCCAATCCCTCTGTTACTCGTGGTGTTTTAAATCAGCTAACTGCAGCTAACTGAGAGGTTTTTGTGTAACCTTTCCTCGGCGTGGGTATTGCTTTAAACGGTTCTCCTCTTTAAACTTTGCTCTTTCAATAACTGAAGTTATCTTGATGGGTATTCCGCAAAAAAACACAATTGTGGAGATCATGTCCGTTCCCAATCCTGGTTTAATAAGGCTTGCATTGATGCATTATCGCGAAATCATAAACTTTATACCAAATGGAAGTCAAATAAATCTGTCCAAAATCACGCCGACTACACTTCCGCAAGGAATAGTTGCAAAAGCACCATCACCAAGGCCACATAGTTGTTTGAAGTAAATGCAAAAAATTGGTCTCATGCCCTTGGGGTAGTCGCAAATTTTGGTCATTTGCTAAAGCCATCAGTATAAAATTTCATCTTCCTTTCCTCCCACAACGTCTCGCGTCGGAGCTGTAGTAGCTGACGCTTCTGATAAAGCCAACTACTTTGTCGATGACTCTCAATGATTCTGGTAAAATTGTTTCGTCGCCCAAATCTCCCCCATACGCTATGAAACCAATCCACTTTCGATACAATCAATTCCACCAAACACCAACTGCTTTCGTTCCTCGAGTCCAATAAACTCCTAAACGACCAACAGTATGGGTTCAAAGAGAGCCGTCCAACGGATGATCTTCTTTCATATGTCACCCAACTTTGGAATAACGTATTGAATGAAACAGTCGTAGTAGCTTTAGATACTTCAAAGTATTTTGACCGGGGTTGGCCCAAATGCTGACTTGCCAAGCTCACCTCGTTGGGCTTATCCGATACGCTCATCAATTGGATCTCCAGCTTTCTTAACAAAAGACGTATACGCATTGTCTTCGATGGCTTCTTTTCGAAAGAACTACTATTAACGCGGGCGTACTCCAAGGATCAATGTTAGCTCCCATTTTTACTGCTATACATAAATGACTTCATTTCCTCAACAATTAACCTGATTCACTGCTTTGCAGACGACAGCACTCTACAGTGTAGTTCTTCTCAGTTTTCCCACAACAATAAGTCTAGTCAGCCAGGCAGCCTTAATCAAATGTGACTTAGAACGTATCCTTGGATGGGGAAAGAACAATCTGCTCATGTTTAACGCCGACAAAACCCAGTATTGCCATATGTCCGCTAACAAAGACCGATCATTTTCTGTTGCAAATATGAATGGTTTGTATCTCAAGTATTCAAATTGTATTTTTATGTTAGTGAAGTCCTTATCATCGACCCTTTTCTTGAGCACAGAAGAATAGTTTCTTTCCTCGTTCTATCGCTATTATCATGGCATGTGCTTTCGATATACACTCCTTAATACCTTCGCAGGCCATCTTCACTAAGAACACTCGGTTTGCCCATTCACACCATAATTACGTCCTCAAATTCCATTTCGTCGCAGTAAACCGGCGCAATCTACATTTTGCTGCACGCCGACCAAATTGTGGAAAGTACTACCCACTTCCTGTTTTCCTCCAAACTTTGACTTAAGCAAATTTAAGGCAGCCATTTATGAACATTTCTCAGCGGCCTAACAATATCCCTAAACCCTCCCAGTTTTTCTGAGTGCTTTAGCACGTTAAGAAAATCTTGCCCTTTTCAGGAGTACTATTAGTAAAAAAAATTAGTAATTAAAATGCCAATAATCTTGGATATTAGCGGCACATATAGTTCTTGGGTTATCGGAGGCCCAATGATGGACATTTCTTCTACTAAATATGCAATTGTTTTGTAAATTTGGTTTCGTCGCTACAAATAACACACAAAAAGTGTTCTTCATCTTCTTGGCCCTTTAAAAATAAAAATTTACAAAAATTAACTCTTGTGTGGAAATCGCGATTTTCAATTTTGGGGAAGATGAACAGCAAAGTGATGCTAGAAGTATGCTTGTAGTGTTTTCCCACATCCATAGTAAATAATAAATTAAAACAAGCTTCATTTGTAACACCTTCATGGGCCATTTTTACTGAGTTATAGAACAGATTTGCTTAGAAAAGTACTATTTTAAAGCTCACTATTGTTATTTGCATTTTGAATTAAATAATATGAAGGTACAACATTTTCTCAAATGCACATTTTCTCGTGAAACGTAAGTATTGAGTATAGGACATTCTACATAAAGTTACAATCAAGTTTTACGAAGAATCCAAAAATGTACTTAACGTATGTAGCTTAACAGGGTTGCTGTTTAAAAATCAAAATTTCGTAATTTTATATTCGTACATTCTCAACCGTAGGTTTGATTATCCCGAAAAAATGTTCAAAGAATGGAGGTTGCGTACTCCTTCTGTACATTACTTGTGCAAAATATCTCTGAAACATGTTTTCAGGTAAATTGCAATATTGCAAAGAGACGTTTTTTAAAGAACTTGAAATAATTCAAAACAGTTAAAGCTAGATTTCATTAAACCTCATGAAAATTGACATAAATTGATATATGTCAAAATTTAAAAAATATACAAGGTTTTGCAGTAAAAATAATAAAATTATAACAAACTGCCAGTCAAACCAGAAATTAAATAAAATCTTTCTTTTTTATTTTCATCCATGTCACAAAAAATAAGTAAATAATGACGAAATCTATGCTAAACAGTCAGTGCAACTAATGTCAATATTGTCAATATTGTCTGTCTTACTAAATCAACGAAACAGAGTAATTAAATTTGTTAATCGGCTTATGCATGATAAATCCAAATCTCATGTCAATCGTAATCAACACATCCAATTAAATCCCCATGACTATTTTTTACTTTAACGAAGTCCTACACTAAAAATACTATGGAAGGTCCATTACAGATCGGATAAATTAAAAAAAAATATGTTGAATGTCTAATTCTGTTTGGAACTCATTTGTAGTATTAATTATACATGTGCGGGTGTTTTCTCAACGAAGCAACTCACAAAACGACAGAACAGTGTGGTAATTTAATTTGTCCTATTTATTTATTCTATCCTTTAAACTTAAAAATATACGTAAAAAAAGGTAGTGATTAGAATAGATTGTTCTTCAATATAATTGAAAATTCAATACCAGAAATGATTTCTTTATAGGACATTCAATCTTTACCACACAACGGTATACAAAAAAATTATTCCTACTCATAACTGGTTAATAAGAGTGTATTTCTGTAATTAATACTTTTAGGTTACACATACGCACGCGTATGGTCGGCAATTCAACGCCAACCACTAGCAACCACTTTACCGGTACAGCGGTAAATAGTTGTCCACATTCGCGTCTTCAATACGATGGCATAAAACAGGCAAGTCTTTAACTGTACTACGATAAACTTTATCTTTATTTTGCTTTATGATCACATTTCTAATGGACTACACACTGAATTTGATTTATTGGCTACTACACATATACATAATCTCAACAATAATTATTATTTACTGCCCTCTTAGCTTTTAATTTACACCTCACAAAGTTTTTATTTGGATTGAAACCTGTTTACGGTCGCGTAGATTAAATACACAACTCGTGCTCTTAGTATGACGATAGCTATTTATTTCAGTTATAGTTTCTAATTCCCAACAAGATCACTTAATTGAAATTATTTATAATAATTCATAACTATGTGTGCTAATTTATGTTCTAAAACTTAGTAGCATAACAACAATCTTCGCTTTCTCTAAAAAATGTATGAATTTCAGTTACATGGAGACATAAATGATCGCTCCAATATATTTTATGCGGATGGTAAACGCTGAAAAATACCGAAACAATGTATGTTACTTACGGCCTTTCCTATACGTGCTTTATTTTGATAAACTAAGAGAAGGGGACGTTTAAGACGATAGCGCCGCTGTTTGTAAAATTCTTTAATATTTCAATATAATGCAACTCGCCTATTTGTATTCTTTTACTTAAAATAATACTATTATGAAGCACAAGAAATAGTTCTTTCCATAGGGAAAGATTGCATATGGTTCCTCTTTACAGAAAATACTTTGGTAACATATGGTAACGCAGCATACTGTCAGATCTGTCTGAAAATGTATGAATACTGCTGTATCTATTCTATTTTGTAGCTTTCTAGTTGTTGAAATTAGCATTAGTATTAGTTTTGGAAAGTAAAAGGAACAGACTTAATAATGGGGGAAACAACATACGGGTCTCATTTAAAAAAAAACATAAATTTACGCCGTAAGTCAAAGTTTTCTCTAAAAATTTACGGATTGTAGTTGTTAGAAGAGATAAATGATCAGTTCAATATATTTCATTGAGACAGTAAATGCTGAAAGATACCGTAAGAATGTATTACATACGATCCTTTTCTATACGAGGTTTATTATAACAAACTAAGGGGCTACATCCAAGACGATAATGACGCTGTTTATACTCATTCATATGTCAATGTAATTCAACTTATCTATTTCTATTCAAAATAACATTGCTGAACTATAAGTGACAAGACCTAATTTGCTCTAAATGTTGATGCAACATGTGTCCTAACTTCGTTGCTTTAGTTGTTTTTTAAAGACATCGTTTTTATTAGCAAAGATAAAAGTTTGCAGTTTTTACATTCAAGTACTCTTTGTTGACCTAGATTTCACGGCAAAATCGAAAATTTATTATCTTCTTTTGTTTTCGACTTATAGCCAAACGTCGATATTTGTACATTTTTTTCAAGATCTTGTACCTCGCGTTATACTACTGTACTGATATATTTCGTCAACAGTACTTGTATATTGCGAAGTGCCGAATTCAGTAGCATGCTTGTAATGTTTCTAGGGGGTGCAGTTTTTGAGTCATAACATAAAATTGCATTTTTTTAAATTGGAATCATAGTTGGCTTGGCAGCGATCAGCTGCAGTTCTTTCTTAGCCTTTCAAAAATATAAATATAGACATTCCTGAAAAACATCTTCAAAATACCTTTTCTCAACAAGACGGTTTCCTAGCGCATAATGTTTGGACAGCGAGGGATTACTTCGAAAATTGTTGGATTGCACCAAAAGATTTGTCAATCTCGATTTTTTCCTATGGGTTTTCTGAAAAACGTAATCTATCAAAACCATCATAATACTGAACCAAATGTTACAATCCAACGATTTGGGAAACGGTTTTCTAAGTAATTTCTCACTACCAAAGCATTATGGGATGATGCACCGTCTTGTTAAAAGAAAAGATTTGGAAGGTATTTTTCAGGAATATCTATGTTTATATTTTTGAAAAGGTAAGAAAGAACTGCAGGTAATGGTGGCGAAGTCAAGTATGATTCCAGTTTAAAAAATGCAAGTTTATATTACTACTCAAAAACCACACCTCCTAGAGAAATTGTAAGTACGCCACTGAATTGGGCACTTCGCAATATATAAAGTACTATTGACGAAAAGATGTAGAAATGTCGACGTTTGGCTGTAAGTCGGAAACAAAATAAGATACTAAATTTTCGGTTTTGTCATGAAATGTAGGACAACAAAGTAGCACGTGAATGAAAAACTGCAAACGACTAATGCAACGAAATCGGGACGCACTGTATGGGGTAAGTGTAAATTTGTTACAGAGCTGTCCTTTTAGGAAAATTAAGACATAATAATACTCGACAACTTTTATGTCTCCATAACTGAAGCTGAAGACACTAAGTAAACATGCTTTACCTGTCTCTTCTACGTTTGTGTGTTGATTTATCCAAATCAAAGCATTATTGATACATATTTAATTCGTGGTTTAAAAATGACAAAAGTTCAGAATTCGTTCAAGTTGTCGTCCTCAGAACGTTGTAAGCTTTCTGTCTAGGTTTGTTTATCTAACTGATCAATCTTTTCTTGATTTATCCTTCAAGTTAAAAATGCAAAGTGAATTCTAAAACCTCTCCATACTGTCATTATGTATTCATACCTTCTTAATTTTGTATTTTTCGAAACACTAAATTATTAATGGCTTACTTCACTGAGTAAGCATTGTTCTCTATCACACCAACTTACCTATAGCACAAAGCGGTATCGTGATGAAATGATTGGATAAGTTTAAGGATCGTGTAACAAACTTGAGCTATTGAAGCGTGGAGAGGGGTAGTATTAAATCGCTTGACAGCACATGTAGCCAACAGCAAATTCACCATCTTGTTTTACAGGATACTGATCACAGCTTGCTTACTTACCTGAACTTTCAGTATTCCCTCCTTGATTAAACTTTTTGGTTACTCACTCCATTAGTTTAACATAATTATTCTCTCAATCAAATTTCATATTTTAATAGAAACTCAATGGTACATTGAGAAAGAAATAAAAAAAATTGTTGACATTTGTATCTACTTTGTCTATAAATGGAGACTTTGAAAGTCCATAAGACTCGCTTGTTAAAGTTAAGTGGATAGGACAAGTAGAGTTGAATGTTGCAATATGTTCAATAAAGTTTAAACTTGGAAGAGCTTTTGGGATACTTGGAAACAAACAGCTCATAAGTACTTTGCATACTCGTTTTTAATGTTGAAAATTTGCCCACTTTAAGTAGATACAGATTTAACGAAGTCTCAATTAAATGCTGGAACGATTATGTTTTTTGAAAAGTTTTTCAATTGCTTTAACGTTTTTTTCTGTTAATACAAAATATAAATCATGACGTTGAGATTTTTCTGTTCTTTTAATTTATTTGTTCAAAGCATTTCATAATATATTTTCTACTAGATGTAGCAAAACCACGTTTCTGGATTCAGAGACGCACTGAACGCGTTTCAGAGACTGAATTTCCCTTAGGAATCGACCAATGTATCTTCCCTAAAGCTAAAGCCTACCTCTCATTCTCACAGACAATAAGAAAATTGCCAACAGCTCAACACAATAGTCCGATAAAACGAAGTACAAGTGTAATTCAAAAATTTATTTCTCAATCCGTAAATCCACTTATATATCATTTATAGAGTATTTCTTTTTGTATTATATTTGTCTATTGTAACGAATGAGATGTTCCGATATTTCTATACACTGTCTAACACACGGATATAAATTATAATTTAATGTATCTAACGACAGTACCATATTACGGTTGATGCTTGTTATTTGATTGATAGTAATTTGAGTAGGTATATTGTGATCATAATTCATTTTAGCGGATCAGATTAGACTCATTAAAAATAAAAGTGTCAAATTGACTTGTGTTCAATACAGCGCTATAAAACTGCTATTTCACCTTTATACGTTATAACTTAATTTTGACACATTTTTCTTTCAAAAAATTCTGAAGTATCTCCACTCAACATTCCCGTATACATACTGTAACATACATTATTTCTGATCTTATTTAATATCAAAAATTATTATTAATTTTATTAAATACATAAATAAAAGTTTAACTCTTGTAGGATTTGAACCTACGACCTGTACTTTGCTAGAATACCGCGCTAACCGTCTGCGCCATCGAGATTCAAGGCTCAATCGATGCAAACTTTGTCTTTATGTATGTGGAACTGATGTAAATTCTAAATATAATGTGATTACAATCAAATTAATTACGTTAATGGAATGTGAGTCTGCAATATCGCAAGGATTCACACACACCAGAGCAACTTGACTAATATTAATTTATTATAATCCTTGCGATATTGCAGGCTCACATTCCATTCATATAAGTAATTTTATTGTAATCACATTATATTTAGAATTTACTATCAGTTCTACATACATAGACACGAAGTTTGAATCGATTGGGGCTTGAATGTCGATGGGGCAGATGGTTAGCGTGGTACTCTAGCAAAGTACAGGTCCTAGGTTCAAATCCTACACGAGGTAAACTTTTTATTTATGTATTTAATAAAATTAATAATAATTTTTAATTATATATTTACCTTTGAATTTATTTGTTCATACCAAAGCTTATAATAAATTAACATTAGTCAAGTCACTTTGGTGTGTATGAATCCTTGTGATATTGCAGGCTCACATTTCATTAATATAAGTAATTTGATTGTAATTTCATTAAATTTTGAATTTACATCAGTTTTACATACATAGAGACAAAATTTACATCGATTGAGGCTTGAATCTCGATGGCGCAGTTGTTTAACGCGATACTCTAGCAAAGTACAGGCCATAGGTTTAAATCCTACTCGAGGTAAACTTTTTATTTATGTATTTAAGAAAATTAATAATAATTTTTAATTACATAGTTACCTTTGAATTTATTCGTTCATAACAGAACTTACAATAAATTAATATTAGTCACGTTGCTTTGGTGTGTGTGAATCCTTGTGTTTTATTTTTTTTTATGATTGTGGACCTGAACAGAATAAATTTGACCTATCGTGCTAAAGCACGCAGGAACACTTAGGAGCATGGATAGAGAGATAATGAATTGCCAATAGATGCCTATGAACAGCTACCTTAAATTTTCTCATATCATAAGTGAGAGGAAAGCAGTAACTAGGGACATCATTACAGAGTTTAGAAGCCGTGTAGAAAAATGTGGATTGCGCCCGTTTGGTACGACAAGTGGAGATTTGTACTGCATACAGATGATGTGAATGAGCGAACCGAATGTTTCTCGCAAAGATAGCCCGAGATGGTATCAAAGAATATAATTCAGCAGCACAATAGCCGTTGTAATAACGATAATACAAAGAAAGAACTGAAACCATCCTTCTATGCTCAAGGGACTGTATGTGAGAAGTTAAGGACGGGTTATTTATAAGCCTAATCGCTCTCTTTTGAATACTATCAACGATATCGAGAGCGTATTGGGGAGCACTAACACAGAGGCGAGAATTATATTCCAGATGATGCCGAATTTGGACCTTATACAGCAGAAGGAGTTGTCGAGAGGTAAATTACTGCTTAGATCTGTACAAAAGGCCTATTTTACGAGCAGCTGTTTTGGTAACTGACAAAAGATGGTCAACCCATGAGAGATTTGAAGATACAGTCGTAACCAACAGAGTAATCGACTCTGAGGCTTACATTCCATTAATATAAGTAATTTGACTGTAATCTCATTAAATTTAGAATTTACATCAGTTCTACATACATAAAGTCAAAATTTACATCGATTATCGATTGGGGTTCGAATATCGATGGCGCAGTTAGTTAGCGCGGTACTCTAGCAAAGTACAGGTCGCAGGTTCAAATCCTACTCGAGGTAAACTTTTTATTTATGGATTTAATAAAATTAATAATAATTTTTAATTACATATTTACCTTTGAATTTATTCGTTCATAACAATACTTATAATAAGCTATTAAAATCATTTGGTTATTGCTGTTTCTATTATTTTCTCATTTAAAGTTGTCTTAAATAGGGTGATTGCACCATTGGAGAAGTAGTGACCAATGAAGGAACAAATACGTATAGTTTTAGTAATATTAATGATTTCAAACTATTTTAAAATTCACGCCTCATTTCAGTACATAACCTGAACAGTTTTTCTTTTAATTCTGTAGTTGGCAACATGGTAAATCATGCAATTCGTTATACTACTTTAGTTCAAAATTTACTGTGTTGGTGGTAGTGTGAGAGAGTAAACAAAAAGTTAAGGTGGGTGCTGATGTATCAATCCCCATTATATGTTTTGTAATGCTTATCTTTCAATTTTAACTGATGGTTATTGGTTTGTCCTGTAGAAAAATATTAAACTTTGTGTTTGTAATATAGAACAGTTTTTATTAATAAGGAATTGTTTAATTTTAGAAGTGTTTCTCTATTGGTTTTGTAAAAAAGTAAGAATCTAGTAAAGGAATAAAGTGTTCCTTCACTGGATTTTCAGTATTATTTCACATTCTCACCTATTTTCGTTATAATACAATACGACTATTCTGCTTAGAGCTTGTATGTCAGTATTTGTTGAAATAAGGTGCAGATCCAGTAACGGAACTCACTTTTTGTTTGTTTATTTACTGGGTTAATGGCGTTTCTTCATTGGATATATTCGTTTGGTCTTGTAATTAACGTTTTTTCTGTTAATTAATTTACCTGTAACGTTATTTGTAGACAATGCCTTTATACATTTTTAGTTTGTTTTCAGATATGGAGCCAAATAAAAAGTACCAAAGATTTAAATATAGTAAAGAAGATTTAGAAAAAGCTGTCGAAAGTGTACGTCTAGGAAGTCAAAGTTTAAATAGTGTATCCCAAAAATATGGAGTACCAAAGGCGACTTTAAGTAAAAAAGTTAGAGGTTTAACGCCAATGGAAAGGATAATGGGGCCAAACACAGTTTTGAATAAAAGTGAGGAAGATAAAATCGCCAACAGGATTGTAAGTAAAGCAAAATTAGAGTTTTCCATGCATCCCAATGAGGTGCTAGATTCAGTTCAAAAAGTAATATTAGAAACAAATAGAGAGAATCCTTTCAGACGGGAGACCGGGGAAAATGGCTTCAGCTTTTTTTTAAACGTCATCCTGCAATAAAAAAACACTGAAATAATATCAAAACCTTTGAAGAGTTCAGAATTTTTTTGGAAGAAGAAAATTACTAGGAAGTGGTAACTGGTCCTATAAGAATATATAATGCAGACGAAATTTTGTCCAAAATCGAGAAAATTTCTTGGGCCGAAAAGCTACAAGAACAAGAACTTCTCGGCATCGGGATTAGTTGTACCACCTATGGTTGTTTTCCATACAAGCGAATTCCCAGAGATGTTGCTTTTTCTATTCCCACCAACTTTTATTTTGGTATATCAAACACCGGTTGGATGGTATCGAAAACCTTCTTTGAGTATGTCTTAACTGTCCATGGCTAATCAAAAATTCAATAAAGTTTCCAGTTATCTTACTATTGGATGGGCACAAATCCCACATAAATTTAGAACTATCAAATTTTTGCAGCGAAAAAATATAATGTTGTATTGCCTCTTACCTAATGCGACACATATCCTTCAGCCGTGTGATGTCTCTATTTTTAAACCTGTGAAGTTATCTTGGAAGCAAAAGCTATTAGAATATAAACAACAAACCAGCAAGTACATTACTAAAGCCACAATTGTTCCGCTTTTTAAAGAAGCATTTGATAAAGCTATTTCGGTTGATGCAATTAAAAATGGTTTTAAGGTTTGTTGACTATTTCCCTTAGACAAGAATTTTATAGATTACGAAAAATGTATATCATTTACGAGGGAACAGCTGAAAATTATGAATTCGGATGAAATGATATTTTAGGAAAACGATTTTTAAACTCACTAAAAGTTATGCATTTTTATTGAGAAGGTATAACTCAACGGTTTATTGAATGCAACTCTGTAAATGGAAACCCAGAAAGCAATCGATCACTGTATAGATTCTGAAGTTATTGTAATAAAAAAATCAATAATCAGCAAGAGCCACAAAACGGAACCGACCTAGAAATAAATGCAGATTCATTGGAAATAACCCAAGAAATTGAGGACAATGCTGGCCCAAATAAACTTTCTGCTAGCTTTTTAGACTCGATACCCATGGAATTTGAAGCTATGATGATTGGTCCATCAAAGGAAATAATTTTCGAAATAGAAAACTTCGAGAATAATATAAATAATGACGGAGAATATTTTCTGAATGCAAATATAGAAACAGGCTTTGCTGAAAAAGATATGAACTCTTTTTATTATAAGAACTCTGAGGTACCTGTAGAAATGGCAACGTATGAGGAAAGGAATAAAGAAGTTGCCTTCGACAAAAAGGACCCGCTTTATGACAACACAGGGAATTCCAGAATGTCAGAACCATTTGAAGAAGCAAGAGAGCACACAGAAATGAATAATAAAACTAAAGGTGCAACCAAGGGATATTCTGAGCAGTTATTTTTACAGAAAGTTGATGTAAACTCGTTTTATAAAGACATAAATGTCTACAGACACAGAATCAAGTACTGTTAATGCAAGTGAAGAAATTGCAAATAAGAACGATATTTCTTGTACTAATAAATATAATTTCAAACGTAACTTTATAGACTCCCTGGGAAAAACATCTATACTGGCCAAAACTAAGGTCACTGTAGAATATTAAGAAACAGAAAATCGAGCAGATGCCATTTGCAATAACATCAAATAAACGGATGGAATATTATTTGAAGAAAGAAAAAGAAAATCAGGATAAGGGGAACCTAATTAAAGAAAAAAAAAGAGGTAAGAGCAAATAAAAAAATGGTACTGCAGAAACAAACAGGAAAAAAGAAGATTATTAACAAAAAATAAATCGTGTAAAAAAGAGCTAAACTCAAGAAATGTTAGTGGTATAGAATGCGATAAGCTTGCTACAGCAACTTCGTCAACCAATCCTGAAGGTGAAGATCTTATTATCGGGGACTGTGTATTAGTTACTTATGATAATAATATTTACCCAGGAACTGTAATAAGTTTTGACAACCGCGGTTAATTTCAGATTAAAACCATGGAAAAAACATTAAACGGAAACTGGATATGGCCAAAAAAACGGAACCAAATTTGGTACACCAAAGAAAATATATTTAAAAGAATTAATTCCCGAGGCGTGTTTATAGTTCTCGAAATAACTAAATTAAGGCCTCCTTAGTTAATATTACCTAGTAGTTATTAATGTCTACAGCACCATTTATTGTGTTCCTTTACTAGATATCAGTATATTCCTTTACTGGGTATAAGAGTTCAGTTACAGGAGTTTCTGTATTTTTTAAATAAAACTATTTTAAAATTTTCTTTAAATGCGTATTATTTTATTTTCAATTTTAACAGACAAATAGTACCCTCAGGGCGCCAACATTAGAAACGTTTTGTAATAGATTATATTTAAATATTTTTCAGATTGAAAAAAAAACAGATTTGTCTTAAATGTTCCTTCATTGGTGCAATTACCCTATGCTATTTTCCTAAATTAAATAAAGCATTTAATATTTAAAAGGGTTGATGGTTACTCATACTTAACATGCAGTTTTCACCATTGAGAACCACTGGATTACGGTTGATAACAATGATAAGTTTCTAGTTACTAAGTTCATAAAAGAACGTTTTCTTTTCCTTTTTTCTTCTGCTAGTGGATGCAGGCCACATTTGAATACCTGGAGGATATCAAATATTTTCTGAATATAGTCAATTCATCGAATAAGGTCGGATTTATACAGGCTGTCCAGAAGTTTTCCTGGCAAACGCAAACTACACATACTAGACATGATTTCATGCCGATTTAACCTGAATTACCTTAATCTAAAAATTCCTCCTAAGGGAGCTAGAGCCCTTTGAAGATGGTACCGTCAAGTGACTTTTTGTTAAATATCTCAAAAACACCGCTACGTAACAAGTTCAAACTTGGTACAACGAATAAGTCGATAATGACAAACCGGTTACTGAAAACCCCATATTCTTATTGCCATCAGAAGCGGCGCACTTGATTGAGGGGGCCAACAGATTTTTTTAACGAAAATTCTTTATTTTCAATTTATTAGTGGATTTTTACATCGAATTTAAAAACCTTACCATACAAAATGTACTCTTAGTTGAAGTCGCTATCTCGTACCGTTTGCGAGCAAAATCAATTGAAACTTTTTGTGTTTCTGGCAGAAAATACCGTTTCATTACTAAATTATGATTACAATGCCTCGTTGACTGTGACAAATCAACAAAATCTGACGTTACGTCAAATTGTTTTGATGTCAAACAATGATTGTTGGAGTAAAAAGATAAAATTTTTTTACTTAAATCAAAATGGTTAGTTTTTCCAATGAAGAATATGCTAATATGCATTTAGTTCGTGGGTAAGTACAGTGTAACGCTCGTGCAGCAGAACAAAAATACCCGGAAAAATTTGCAAACACTCAACATTTACAGCATTACACTAAAATAAGAGAAACTGGCTCAGTAATTCCTAAGAATACCGAAATTGGCACACGCAGTGACGTTACAGAAGAATACGAAGACGATGTTTTGATGAACATTGCATAGAATCCTGAGAAGATTCGCTGTTATGTATCCTATTATTTCCAAATCTTCCATATGGAGAACTATTCATCAAGACAATTTTTATCCTTTTCATTTTCAGGGAGTTCATCCGATGTTAGTTGGTGATTTCCTTGCCTGCGTAGAGTTTTTAAACTGGTTGAGGAACAAAAAGAACTAGGGCCCTAATTATTTTCTAGTATTTTATTTTGTGATGAAGCTACCTTGTTGAAAGGGTATTAATGTCTGGATTTAATAGATGACGTTCTCCTGATGATCAGACAAAATATATGGTTCTTGCACGATAGTTGCCCAGCTCATTTTAGTGCAGACGTTGGTTAATTTCTTAACAATAGTTATGGTAACCAATGGATTGGAAGAGGTTAATTGAAATAATTGAAGATACTTGTAATGAAATTAGAAATAATCGTGGCATTTTTGCAATGATTAGACGATCTTTGCGGAACAGAATAGATCTACGTATTGAGACAAATGGTCATCATGTAGAGCATATGCTAAAAAAATTGGTTTTGTTCTTCTTGTTGTTAGTTGCCCTTAATGTTATTTTTTATGTTGGTACATAAATTGTATTATACTATCTTTAGAAAATAAAACATTTGTTTTATGAATCATGATTTCCATAAAATTTTACAGCAAATTAAATAACTAATTAAAACAGGTAACATCAGACACTCTTTGTTGATTTATCACAGCCAA
Source organism: Vesta saturnalis (assembly GCA_036346205.1). Lineage (NCBI taxonomy): Eukaryota > Metazoa > Arthropoda > Insecta > Coleoptera > Lampyridae > Vesta > Vesta saturnalis. Next base: position 5,738,901 of record JARFJB010000902.1, on the reverse strand, counting down.
CCAGGCATTTAAAACATAATTTAGTAATGAAACGGTATTTTCTGCCACACACACAAAAAGTTTAAACTTATTTTTCTCGCAAACGGTACGAGATAGCGATTTCAACTAATTTTAAATCAAAAATATCGTAAAGTTTTTAATTTGATGTAAAATACATTAAAAAAGAGCTGCCCCCCCCCCCTCCAAGTGGATCACTTCTGATACCAATAAGAAAATCGTGTTCGGTTTTCTAAAATACCGGAAGAAATTAACATAGCGAAAAATGGTATCGTTAAAGCAACTAACGTAATCCCCCAAGTTTGTAGAAAAAGAAGTAACATTAACAGCAAACTAAAACCATATCGTATCAACGAAATAGAACACCTTTCCCAAGATCCACAAAGAAGCGTAAGTTGCAAATGGAAGAAGTGGCTTTAAAGAAACGAAAATTGGACTGTATACAACAGGCTAACAGTACAAAAGAAGAGTGTATGGATTTATTGGAAAAAGAACAAGCAGTGACAGATTTTAAACAAAATATTATTAACTATTTTAATCCTTATTGGGACAAGCTGGATATAAATGGGACTTATACAATGTTCGCCTTCGCTTTTGATCATAACCGACAATACCCACGTATTGGAGCACTTGCAGAAAGAGATGGAATAAAAACTGTTTACTTTATAAGAATTATTTTTTAAATGTAAATAGAGAAAAACTTATACGCGATGGCTTTATTTTTGTTCCTTATTATGGGTTGGAGATAGTTTCATTACCAAACCAAGAAGAACTTTTTTTTTAATTTAACACAAACGGTACGAGCACATTTAGTGGTCATACGTTTGCTAAAATAGAAAATATGGTACCACATTCTAAAGTACTAAAGAATTTGGAACAAGAATGTTTTACCCAATAAGATGTGGAATAAATTAACGACCTTCGAATGTTAGAAATTAAAGGTAATGTTAAGACCACAAACTGTAGAAAATTGGAACAGTTATCCGAGGGGCAGAATTAGTTCTAATAGGTATTGAACAGATAAGCTATAGAAATAAGTTGCGTTATATATTACAATTAGAAAATATGGGCTCCTTGGACATATCTAATTATTGGTTAGAAAGGAATTGGAAGAACAATGTATAGATTTAAATTATAAAATTAAAATTAAATTGGACGTACTAAAACACCCCTAGTAGATAGACATGGAGAAAGAATTGTATTTTGTGTGTAAAATTGTATATTGTAAATTATAATGTTTCTGTTAATTAAATATTTCTAAAAAATGTAATGTCACCTATTTGTATAAGTAAAAATAAAAGTGCTGTAAATCTAGTTTCTTCCTTAGTTAAGTGATGCCTAAGCTATTTTGATAATCTCGATATATTCGGGAGGGTTAGAGTGGGGATCGCCGAAACAGGCTTCGAGGAAAGTCCTCTTGTCGCAAAATATTACCTACATGAAATATCTGATAAAAATCAAAACTGACCCTAATAAATATTAATAATAATAAACAAATTAAATAACACCTTTTTATTGTGAAAAAAACTTATCATCATCTTTACATGCCTTATCTATTAATGCTTCTTGCCTATTATTAGAATACAATTTTTATGATAATAGCCGTACAAGACTAGGACCATTTATTAGAACACAAATCCCCAGCTCAAAGCCAACTCCGTGGTCAACCCCCAGACTAACTCCAAAGCCGAACCTGAGGTCGATCTCAAGGTCAAAATATGCCCCACGTATGGACGACCTTGGGAATTTCCAAAATCAAACAGTGAATATTAAGGTGTCCCGGTACTACTTACGTGTTATAAGAGTTACCTTTCCTGTTTTGAGAAAAGGACCTCTGTTTTTGTATGTTTCCACAAAAATATACAGTAGTCCTGTCACCCCCCCCCCCTTTTTTTGTGTCATGATACAAACTTATATGTAATTTTTCTTTTCAGGAGATGGACACAAGTATGTATAGTGTGGAAGAACGTGTTTTCGCAAGTGCATGGGCTCATGAACGTGCACACTCCGGGAAAACCATGAGAGATGTGCAAGGGGATTTTGCGGCACGATTCAATAAAGAAGCGCCACCGAAGAGAACGATACTGCGATGGCAACAGAAACTGTTCACAACTGGATCCGTTTTGGATGGAAAGAGGATAGGTCGACCATCAACACGACAAGAAACTTGTGCAGCAGTGGCGGATTCTGTGACTAGATCTCCCAAGAAATCATAGCGAAAAAGATCTTCTGAACTTGGAATTCGAAAAACGACTATGCTGGCACACATGAAAAAAGATCTGAAATTAAAATGTTTCACGCCAACATTTGTAAACGAGTTGAGTGATGAGGACATTCGGCGAAAACATGAAGCTTGCTCAAGATTACTCGATGTGTTTGTGACACTCCCGCAGCGAGGAAAAGTTTTCTTCTCAGACGAATGTGCAATTTACCGATCTTCTCGGAATAGGGGTATTTCTTCTGGAGCAAAGAAAATCCATATTATTATGAAGAGTTAGAGTATAATCCACCACATGTTATGATCTGGGCAGCAATGTCCAGTAATCATCTGATAGGGCCGTATTTTTTTGACGGTACTGTCAATCAACATTCTTACTTGGAAATGTTGCAGGAATGGTTCATTTCACAGCTTCAAAGACTGAACATTCTTGATGACAGTTGGCTTCAACAAGATGGAGCTCCTGCTCACTACGCTCTCCGTGTCCGAGAATTCTTAGATGAAGTGCTACCCCAGAGGTGAATAGGGAGAGTATCGCAGTATCTGCCAGCGCCGATCGAGTGGCCTCCCAGGAGTCCAGATCTGACATCATGCGACAATTCTCTGTGGGGAATAATTAAGCAGAAGGTCTTGAAACAACGATATCAGTCTGTTGAAGAATTTAAGGAAGCTGTTAGGGAGGCATTCAGGGATATTACCCTGCCTATTCTTCGGAAAATCTCACACAGGACCTGGCGCCGCATCATTTTGTGCCGTGATAATGACGGTGTCCATACTGATATTCTGGAACACTAAACAACCTAAAACTGTAACTATCAACATATGCTGTGGTATGTTCGCAAATACACATACAACACATACAATCATCACACAAATAGGGGTGGTGACAGGACTTTCGGACCTTACTGTATATTGGATTACTCAGTGGCTCCGCGGTAAAAGTGTCAGACTTGTACGTGAAGGTACCAAAGTTCGAATCTGAGAGTAGTCAAGCGCTTGGGAAAAAGTCATAATATATGAATTTTACTTATGTGTGAAAACGGTCCTTCTCAGTACTATGCCTGATGACGAAAGCAAAGTCGGCTTCCGAAACATCGCGCTATAAGAGCAAAGGCTGTTATTATGTTCAATCTCATTATCAACATAAATTACTCCGTCCGATTTATTTATCTTAGTGCAAGCCTTTGTCTGTATTTGCCGCCCACTAAGATGGTCAACGTTGCCGAAAGGAGCTTCATCGTCATCAGAATCTTACTATGAATCAATTCTATCGTTTGAAGGAGTAATATAGGCATCAACAGACCAAAAATCTTCATTCTTCACCAGATCACTTAATTCTTGTGCAGTATAATTCCTATAAAAGGAAAACAGGGATAACGTACTCACGCAATTCCTGTGTTCCAGACAAGACCAGTGAGAAACTTCGGTATCAAAAATAATTGTAAAATTCATGTAGCTTATATACAGTAATACTAAATATATGGATTTTAAAAAATTCATTTGATATATCTAGCAATAATTTTTAGACGCCATTACTTGAGTTGTTAGAAATGTACAGGATTTTGTACGCCAACCAGATAAAAGTGCAGGTTAACCTGATTTCACCTCATCTCATGCTGGAGTAGGCACAACTGAAGCTTGTAGAGTATGCACCGAACTGCAGTGCCAGCGTCTCTAAACTAGAGGATTGTCACAATATTGGAACACTGGGAAACATTTTATAGTTATTTGTTTATGGAGATTAACTTTGAAACAAGCTTGTAACAATAGGGAAGTTTGAGACACTACACGCTTATTTTAATTATTAATTTTTTAATTTGAGATGACGAACTATGAAAAAGTAATAGTAATTATTAAATTGCAAAGTTTTGGAATTATTATGATGAAAGCTAAAATATTTGCATTGTGGTATTGACGATTAAGGAAGGTATTGGATATTTAAATTCATAACACACTTTTACTAGAAACAGTCTCCGACGAAGGTTCAAAGAAAATTAATTTCATCAACGGTGTATGCATTCGTAGCGACAGGGACTAACTTGTTGAAACATTTGTTAGTTGGAACGTGAGACGAACAAATACGCACCCCTAAAACCGGGTCAATGGAGACTCACTACGAATTTTTATATAAAAAGCAAAAAATTAGCAAATATGAACATATATAAATGTAGTAGAGGTGTAATAAAATATATAAGTATACAAAGTACACAACGCTCGTAAGTTTCGTTAGTAATCTGTGATTTCTATAAGTGCATACGTGTTAATGAGGATTAAGATTATTTTCTTTTATGCTTAGGGTAGATTATCTATAAATGTCCCCTCGTCGTAAGAAGAATATCTGGAGATGACAATACTGTATTTACTTATTTTTTTATTTGTTGTAGCCCCTGAGTGCTTATAAATCAACTTCTTCAATTACACATTGTTTAGAAACAACTATTTTCATTTTCCCCATTTTACTTATTTTAGGTAATTACAACCCTTTAGTATCTTTGGTGTATAAAGCACTCCATTTATATTCTGTGTACATCTAAGAACTCGTAAAGTAGAATATTAAGCGAACTTTGTCCCTCACCAGATGGACATATCTTAGTTCCTGACCACGAATTCATTTCATTCATAAAAATTCTTGCGCAAAACTCTTATTATAACCCTAAAATGTAGAAAAGTTTCATCAACCCCAAACTACAACGCTTATTATCATTTTTACAATTCGCATTAAGCTTTTCATATACATAACAACGCTTTATTCCTTTATGTTATAAGAGCATTCCTAAAAATCTTTTTATTCAACGATCCCTTAACAACCAACCATTTTACCTTTAAAAAACATAAAAAGTTTAACATGCTTGCCTTTTTTTGTTTAAACAATTTTTTTAAAAAGTATGTTTTACTATAGTGTACCTATCTAATATATGACGCACCACTTTTTCTCTCAATTTTGTTAAAGCAGCAAATAAGCTTTATAAAGCTTCACTGTTCCAAATAAGGACTTTGATTTTCGGAAAAGAAGCAGCACAATAAATTGGTTTGACTGTCTTCGTATGTTACCCTAAAACAAGGGCAATAAAAGTAAAGATAAGTTATAATCGAGAAAGAAGGGTAAGGAAGATTTTCTCGAGCGTTTGAAGCTGTAGCTGATAAAATTCACCCTCACGCATTGTCGACTAACTAGCTTTGAATTGTTGGAAAGATAACTTATAACTCTATAATATCACATACTATATATTTTATGAGTTTATGAATCCCAAATTAAACATAATTCAAATAGACGCGGCCCAAAATTAAACTAGGGCTTAAATTAATATTGAGTTTACACTCGAGAAATGATTTTTTTTACAAAATCGGTAGATTGAACACTCTTGTATGATGAATACTAACAAATATGCAGACTTACTACTCTACATTAATACTTAATGCAAGTTTGTTATCCTATCCCTATCGTGTACGTAATGTCCCTTTAGTGTCCTCACGTACAATGTATACGGGAGATAATGACTAACACACGTACACCCCCTAATGTTAGGTAACTAACAATAGTTTATGTACAAAATCCATTTAATATATCTAACAATTTCTTAAATAACCCACAAAAATTTATGCTTAACTAAATTTACAATTAGGAAAGTTTCAAGCAGGTGAAAATATATTTTATTAACGGGACATACGTTAGTGTTAAAGTTTTACAGGAGTAAATGTTTCCCAAGAGTACGTTAGTCGAATCTTATACTAAGTAGGTAGTGGTCATTATCTCACGGTAATGCACTACTAAATTATCAGACTAATGACCTACACGAAGTACATTATTTGCTTACGTTAGGGTTGTAAATGATGCCACTTGTTGTTAACAAATTTTGTGGAAACTGCTGGTTTAATGCCAAACTTCTTAAAATATGTCGGTAATAATTCTTTCTTTATTATACCAACATTTAGCTTTAGAATGATGTATCTGTAGTAGTTTAAGAATTAGTTCCGCTTCATTTTTTTAAATACATTTTCCTACACACTTTTATTCTTTGAGTACCTTTTAAAAAAACATTTATGGTGATGCATAACGTACGGAAACAACACTGTTTGTTAATGTAAAATGCTACTTTAAAATAAAATTTTAAACATTGTAAATCCTCTATACACCTATAAAAAAAAATTGTTTTTGTTAATGACAGTGCCTCTTGCTGTAGATGTTATATTATTATCATTATGTCACATTTATGTATACTCCACAGTCTTTACTTTACGAAGTTAAAAAATGTGTATAATCTAGTATCACGCGTACTATGAGCTCTATACATTATACAAACAGGACATTAGTGACTCTGCTTTATGCGCATGACCGCTAAATAGACAAGCACAGCGTTACATTTTGTTTATAGATTTTTTAGTACGTAGTCGGCATTCGAATAGGCGCCACGTGAATTAGTACGTTAAAATGGCTAATACTAGAAGTTCGGCGGAATGTCCAATTTTTGGAGCACCAGCTGATTTAAGTGAGTCGATGTTGCCAACATATAAAGATGTTATAAAACGTTTTTTGTGGTTTCGTCTTGAATGCGAAAAGAAGGGAATAAATAAAAATGGACTTATGTCGGAAGTTTTAGAAATTGTAGCACAGAAGATCGAAACAATTTGGACAAAGGCTTCAATTCCAATAATAAGTCATCAAAGAATTATTGCTTTACTGCGACAGTATCAAGAAAAACGAAGGCATATTCTTAAACCTTTCAAGGCAAGAAAAGATGTTCCAAGTTGTAAGTCACAATTAAATTTGTTCTTGAGCAATAGTGAAAAATTATTTGATATAGCGACCTGCAAATGCATTGATATCAAGGTCTGTAGCTGTTCAAAACAATATAAGGTAATTTTTTTTCAAATATTTTGATAGATTTATGTAACTAAAGCTTTTCAGGTACCTAGCTGTTCAAAACAATATAAGGTCATTTTTTCAAATATTTTGATAGATTTATGTAACTAAAAGTTTTCAGGTACCCATAAAGGAACGTAAGTTTCTTGAAGATCAACGAACTTGCCGTAAAATGATGATTGGTTCTATCGATATTACTGAGACTCAAAAACTACAACGAAAAGAAAGAACAAATGTCCCGAGGACTTCGTTGCAACTTTCAGATACAGTTGTACCAATTCATGAAGAAAATAAATCACAAGACGATGTCGCGTGTGACGAATTTTCGATTGATGATACAAAGTTTTCCGTTCCTTCCGATAGTATATCAACGCCAACGTTTCATGACTCTCCTGCTCCTCAGACAAGCACAGTAAATGTTAATGTTCCTAGTACATCAAAGCAAAATCGTCAGGAAATAACGAGATTGGCTGAAATACTTGATCGGTACGCGGATTCCGACAGAGCCGTTGCAGCTATTGCGTCCGCAGTGTTAGAAGATTATGGTATTATAAACCCGCAAAACAGACAAAATATAATCGATAGACACAAAATAAGAAGAGCAAGATATAAGCACAGAATTGAGGTTCAGAAAGATTCTATTCCATTTCTGCTTCGTGGTCTCTACTTCGATGGAAGGAAAGACAAAACTTTAGTTTTAGAAGAAAATAGAAGAAGAACTGTGGTTGAAGAACACATCACAATGGTAGAAGAACCTGGTTCCAAGTACCTTGGTCACATCTGTCCTAGTTCTGGTACTGCTGTAAATATAGTAAATACAATGTTTCAGTTTTTGCAACAATACGATGTCGACTTAAATAACTTAAAAGTCATTGGCTGTGACGGCACTGTTACAAATACTGGACATAAAGGAGGCATTATAGTCTTAATAGAAAATAAAATTGGAAGGCCCGTACAATGGTTTATTTGCCAGCTCCATGGAAATGAATTGCCTTTAAGACACCTGTTTCAGGAACTAGATGGCAGCACCAGTGGCCCACTTGCATTTTCCGGGCCTCTTGGAAAACAACTGCAAATTTGCGAAACATTACCTATAGTTTGGTTCTCAAAAATAGATTCTTCAGTTAGTGATATCTGCCTAAGCGATCTAAGCACTGATCAAAAATATTTATATGATATTTGTCAAGCAGTTAAAAGTGGCATTTGTTCAGAGGAACTTTCAAAAAGGCAACCTGGAAAACTTGTCCACTCTCGATGGCTCACAACTGCTTCACGCATCCTTCGCTTGTATGCAGCAAGCGCAAACCCTTCAGATAATCTTCAAATACTTAGTCAATTTGTCATGAGAGTATATGCGCCAATGTGGTTTTGCATTAAAGCTGAGCCGTCATGTGTTTATGGTGCAAAACATCTCTTCCAAACCATACAACTTTGTGATTATTTACCTTCACACTTGAAAAAAGTTGTCCATGAAACAATTCAAAGAAATGGATATTTTGGGAATCCGGAGAACATTCTTTTGGCAATGTTATTTGACGAACCAAAACATATAAGACAACTCGCATTTCAAAGAATTTTAAAGAGTAGACGCATTAATTACGAAAACCACAGACATTTTGCTATACCGCCATTAATTTTTGATGCTAAAGATTACTTTGAAATTATCGACTGGCAGACAATTTCATTAACTGAACCTCCTTTAACTTTGGAGCTATCGAAAGACCAGTTAACAGAAATTGTGGAAAATCCGGATACTAGTGTTTTGGCTTATGTGAGGGGATACACTTGCCATACCCAGAGTGTCGAAAGAGCGGTTAAAATAGTAACGGAAGCATCGGTTTCAATATGTGGAGATGCAAGAAGGGACGCTTTTATTAGAAGCAGACTGGAATCAAGACAAATGATGCCTAAATATGAATCAAAAAAAGACTTCTTTTTGAAATAATGTTTTTGTTTTGGGTTTTTCTGTTATTCGCTCTTCGGTTATAATTAATCATTTGTATTGTCCATACGCTAAATAAAAAATAAAGTGCATATCATTTTTGAGAAAATGTTTGTTTTTCTATGCTTTTGTGGCAGTTATTAAAATTAAAATGGATCAACAAACACTCTACCATAATAAAATGTATAATCATATGTAACTTTTGTACGGTCAGGCAAACACATTAGAGAAAGGAAGACAAAGGTGGCATATATCAAAAAAAGATGTGTTTTTGTAAACATCGTCTTTTTTTTGTGCCTTTGTGGCAGTGCAAAACGATAAGATAAATTATAAAAAAATATGCCATTACAAAAGTTATCATGCCATATGACTTTTCTATGGTCAGGCATTCTCATTAAAAGAAGAAAAAAAAATCATATTACCAAACGCTCCACCCTACTCTACATGGTTGCTTCAAAGTGCTATATCTCAGTAAATATGCGTTTTAGAAGGAAGTGTGTGGTAGTAACGCATTATGCTTTTAAAACAGAACCCCTCTGTTTTTTGGCCATATTCAGATTTAACGTCAAATGTTAATGTTCATTTAAGTAAGACGTGTTATCTTAAAACTTACCGTTTTCGAATTTGAAGTTTTGACAACTGCATGGTTCCACGAACATCGGTGCTGTACCCTGACCTCTGCGAGTTTCGGGATCGGTATTCTGTAGCTCTAAGAAAACCAAACCAGCTACGTTTTGACGTATTTTAATCTAAAAAGGTCCTCTACGACCCTCCAAATATTTTTTGCTTAATTCCGGTGGAGTACACTAATTTTTATACCGTTTTCGGATTTATCGTCAAATTTTAAAGTCAGTTTATGTAAGGTGTCCTACCTTTAAAATTTATTTATAAAAAATTATTTAATTTTTATTCTGATCAAGGCAACAGAGTCTCAACCCATCCGCTATTTCGATGATTGCAATTTTACCAGAAAATACCTATTTACTACTCGTAACACATCAATCCTTACGCTATTTCTAAGTGCATGAATTATCCGTTGCCTCATATCTTCCGTAGTAGTCGGAGTAGTTTGATATACGTTTTTTATGTGACAACATAGAAATAAAATCTAATTTTATCTTGCGATCTAGGTGGCCAAGAAACGAGGCCGCCACGGCCTATCCGTCTTTCTTCGAATTCTCGATTTAGGTAGTACCTGACATTTAACTCAAAGTGCGCAGGAGTACAGTCAAGATGTAGCCCCTAATTTTGCTTTCAAACAACAGGAACGTTTTTCAAAAGATACCAATATACAGCATCATTTAAATGTCCGTTAAATAAATGTGGCCCAACTATACAATCACCCATTATACCACCCCAATCATTTACAGTCTACTGTCACTGCGAGAATGTAAGATTGGAGACTTTTGGAACACATCACAATTCCAAGGTCCCACATTCTCTAGGTCACCACATTCTCAAGGTCCCACACGCCCAAGGTTACACAATAGCGAGGTCATTTGTGTGCGCTACTTCCCCAAGGTCGCACAGCTCCCAGGTATCACAATATATACGTCATTTTAAGGGTTACACATTCCCAAGGTCAATTGCGCACCCTACCTACTCACATAGCTATTTCACTCCACCAAGGCCAGCTCAAAAATTTTTTTTATGATTATCTGATACCACTTAGTGCAATAAACACAATAAAAAGAAATAAAACGATACGTTAATATATTTATTAGTTGTATGTATAAATGTAATCAGTTTATTATTCAGATATATGATTTTCTCTAGGAATAAAACATTTTGATTTAGTTTAAGCGAAAAATATCCTTTCTACTTCTGTATCATTACACCTACGTGGGCGTGGTGCAAGTAATTTAGCGTACGTGCAGTGCGGTGCCCATCGGAGATGTTCCTGTAGCGTAGTGCCCGATGGTTGCCATCGCTTAATTCCAACTCCACACATGAATCATACAACCGCATCGTCTGAAGATGTGGAAATGAACCCTGCTGCTGCGAGCGTTGAAGGTGAGTGAACTACAGACCATGTTCGATACGTTAGTGAACGTTTATCGAAGCAATTGTAATACTGAGGATAATAAAAGGTTGGTGACATGTCGCACAACTTCCCACCGTAGAACACAGTAAGATACTAACAGGAAATAATTTATTATATGCAATATGTACATTATAAAAAAAATGAATTGTCCAAATAATACACTTCACCGCAGAGTGTGCATCAATCGTCCTCATATACTTCGTGTAGCATTGTTAGGGGTGCTCTATACGATGAGCACCAGTATTCTTGGTGCGATATGTGGTAAATTGGGACCCATCTATCCATATGTGTATGGTGTTCAATAACTCGGTAGTCACTTGGTTGCAATGCATTGTAGCAGTCATAGCATAAATGCATATGACCTATATATATATATATATATATATATATATATATATATATAGGTAACCTTGTGAAATAACATGATTGATTTGGTATTGCGTAGCCTTGGAAATGAGGGAAACGTAGGAAGGGAGAACCTTGAGGTTGTAGGAACCTTGAGAATGTGGTACGGTGAAGGTCATGGGGACATCCTTTACAGGTAAAGCCACAAAGAATACCTTGAAAAGGCCGAGGAAATAGCTTGCAGTGTTGTTGTCGAGGTCACGTAGAGAACCTTGACGGTACAAATGGAGGGGAAGGTAGGATATAAATACAGAGAGAGTACATGTGAAACCAGTATCGTGTGTAATGGAGCACACTTTATGTCAAGCGGTAGAAAATGCGAAGATTGTGAGTGTTCTAAATTCAAGTGGATGTCGTGATATTTTAATTAACAATGTACAGTATTTTTAAATAAAAGTAAATCGAAGTATGTTAGTGTCGGTCTGTCACCCCAATTCAATTTTGAACCAGTAGTGAGACTTGGTGGACGTTCAGTTGAACGTGTAAACCGCACTCTTCAAGTTGGAATAACTAATGTGATGATTAATTTTAAGTTTTTCATTACATTTTTAAATTTTGCATTACAAAACTCTGTTCTCATGTCAGTTTGTATACGTGTAGGCGTCCTTTGCAAACCAAACAAAAGTTTATTAATTACATCTGCGGCTAGTTTACCATTCTTGCGTTTGATGGGATAAGCCCAGACATACATTGAAAATGCATTTATTATTACTAAAATGTATCGAAATCTTTTATTTACCCGAGCATAAGGTATCATTTCTACTAAATCAGCTTGAAACAGATCATTTAAACCTTTAAGTACAACACAACATCGCGGAAAATTTCTTTTCGCTGATTCGTGCAGTTCTTCAAAATCAGATTTACTCATTTTGTCGCTTCGGATTTTACTGCGATCTCTACGTGAAACAACGTTGTAGTTGAAAATTGTACATACGCTGGTATAGTGACTTGAATTTCATCATTTCTAGTTATAGTGAGGCCAATTAGTTCACTTGCCAGCGCAAACTTTTTAGCTCCTATGTTAAGCACTAGATCTGGACGACTCCACTTACAAGGCACCACGGTGCCCTCGTTACAGTCAAATCCCTTACAGAAGTGACCTGCCTTATCATCACTCTCTTTATCAATCACACGAAATCGAAATTTGTCACGCCAGCAACAGAAACACAAGTCTTTAAATATATCGAATGACATATCTGCATTAACGTCGTCATCACACTAATGCTTAAGATTGGTGGTATCTTGTGGAAACAGAACTTGTAAATTCGCATTATCACGTATACGCTGTTTTGGAATCGAAGGGTACGTTTGGCACAGATAGAAAAACAATCATTGTTTTGGTGTCTGCGAAAACAGAAATGATCCCTTATTTCATTCTGTTTATCACACGCCACATCATCAAAAATCATTACTGAATTTTTACGTGAATCACTAGGGGATATAGCGTCACAGTTATTTCGTAGGTACTGGTATTTGGGTTGATATAAAGATTTGCAGTATACATAAACATTTTCAAAACGTAAACCATTTGGATGTTCTAATAAGGTAATCATAACATTTGTTTTTCCGCAACCTTATGGACCGACGATTATATCTCATTTACAACCCCCGATTGGTAGACCACTATGTTTCGAGTACTGGTTCTTGTTAAAAGTGATGTCACAATTTTTTATAGATAATTCTGTATCTTGTGGAATGAAACCCATTGTCGTACTGAACCACGACTTATCTGATAGTAATATATATGTCTGGTATGAAGTGTAGCAATAAAAAGATTTAATTAACACCTTAATAAGTAAATTACCCGTGGAGTTACATATACCTGGGTACAGATATTGTGGATCGGGTATCCGTTTACGAGAACGATTAGCTCGGGGTGAGAGAGGTATTAACGAATTGGACGAAGCGTGTAAAGAACACGATATTGCATACTTCCAGTCAAACGATTTAAGTCATCGCCACATAGCGGATAGGACTTTGCAACTAAAAGCTTGCAGTAGGTTTCGTTACTCAAGCGCTACCTCTTGAGAGAGGAGCTGCACTAACCATACTAGGTATAATGAAAGGTAAAAGAACAAGGGGAGTGGGAAGCAAACCACGACGTAGTAAGCTTTCTCACAGAAACATACCAATTTAGTTTAACAAAACAATCCTTCTAGCGCGACGCCGTGTTGGTGGTAAACTTCGATCGTCCTTAAAATCTACGACACAACAAACCATAAACGTTTTAAAACACAAAAAAATCTTGACACCAAAGAGCAGAATATTATCAAGTCCAAAACGTGGGGGATTTCTACCTCTTTCCCCTATTTGCAGCATTAGGAGTTTTAGGTTCTTTGGGTGGAGGTGCAGCCGCAATTCAAAACCGGTTACTGATGCAAAACCGCGTCAAAAACGTTAGAAGAAACCAAACGACAAAATCAAGCAAAGTAAGCAGCTACCTTTGGAAAAGGCGTATACATATATAATATATATATATATATATATATATATATATATATATATATATATATACAGAGAGAGTTTAAGTATGGAATGCTTCAATTATCTCGGAAACGATTTGCACGTTTTTATGGATTTTGGTGGGCATGGGTCTTGTGATACGGCCAATATTGTGGTGTAATTTACATTGTTGTCAGACATTTCCTTTTCCGGAATAATAACGAACTTTGTTATTTCAAATAGATCACCCTGTATATTTTTGCTTTTGAAATCCTTAAGAAATACTGATTATTTTTCATCTAATGTTCCCTATACCTAAATGCCATAATTTCGGAGTTATAGCTACATTTACGTTATCTCCGCCGAAGTTAAAATAATAAATTTAGATGGCTATGACGGTTACAATAACAACTTTGACGTTTCAATATTATCTCCGCCGAAGTTAAAATAATACATTTAGGTGGCTATGACTGCTACAATAACAACTTTGACGTTTCAATAAATTATTATTGTTGAAGTTTATTGAAAGTCACAATGGATCGTTTATCTGAGAAAGAAAGAATTGAGATTTTAATGATATTAGGATATGGTGATAAACGTAGAAGTCAACAAGAAACGTGTAATATCTTTAATAATTTATATCCTAACCGAAATCCAATAACAAGATCTACTGTCAGTAAATTAGTAAAAAAGTTTAACGAAACTGGTTCAGTAAAGATTTATCCAGATCAGGGCGCAGAAAAACTGCATCAACTGAAAACAAATCTTTAGATGTTTGTGTCCTGTTAGAAGACGATCCACACTTGAGTACTAGACAAATATCTAGGGAACATGATATTTCGCAAACATCCGTAATGAAAATTTTACATGGTAATAAATTCCATCCATACAAAGTAACGTTGGTTCAAGAGTTGTCAGATGACGATTTTGATAGACGATCCAAATTTTTAAGTAATGTTATGTTTTGCGATGAGGTCACTTTTTGTATTAATGGAAACGTAAATCGGCATAATTGTAGATACTGGTCACGTAACAATCCTCATTGGATGCGTGAATCCCACACCCATATCCCAATAAACTGAATGTATGGGCTGGAATAATAGCCGACAAAATAATTGGTCCCTTTTCATTGAGGGTAACTTAAATGGTCAGGCGTATTTAGATTTATTGGAAAATAGTATTATACCTAAGTTGCCTCGGTTATTTCCAAATGCAAGTAAGTATTTTCAATTACATTTAAAAAAAACTTCATTATTAGAAATTTTCAGACAATAACAATATCCCAAACGACAATATTTGGCTACAACAAGATGGTGCCCTACCTCACTATGCGCGTGTGGTGAGGCAATACCTAAATAATGTGTTTTCTAGAAGATGGATTGAAAGGCGTGGTTTTATAGAATGGCCCCCGCGATCACCCGACATGAATCCTTTAGACTATTTCCTGTGGGGTCACTTAAAAAACATCGTTTATAAAACAAAACCTGGCAATATTCAGGAATTAAAAGATAGGATTACCACAGAGATAAGAAGAATTGAGCAGTCAGGGATGTTGCAAAATGTATTGAAAAATTTTAAAAATCGCGTGGCTGTATTGAAGTAAATGGACAACATTTTGAGCATTTGCTGTAATCGCCTTTACTGTAGTATTCAAATTAAACGAGTTTTTTAATCATGGCCTATAAATGTATTATTTTAACTTCGGCGGAGATAACGTAAATGTAGCTATAACTCCGAAATTATGGCATTTAGGTATAATAGGGAACATTAGATCAAAACTAGTCAGTATTTCTTAAGGATTTCAAAAGCAAAAATATACAGGGTGATCCATTTGAAATAACAAAGTTCGTTATTATTCCGAAAAAGGAAAGGTCTGACAACAATGTAAATTACACCATAATATCGGCCGTATCACAAGACCCTTGCACACCAAAATCCATAAACAACGTGCAAATCGTTTCCGAGATAATGAAGCGTTCAATACTTAAAACTCACTTTGTATATACATATATATATATATATATATATATATATATATATATATATATATATATTAATGATGCAGAGAAGTCGGGATGATTTATTAACTTAAGAGCGAATAATAATACTATTAAAGCAATAATGAAAGCAACAGATGACATTAACTTCATTCAAAGTACTAAATTCGATCGGACCTACGCTGGGATTTAACAAACCAGTTTACAACGGCCGAGAATTGCATACCTCTTAACATTATCAAAGTCAATTCGTTAATTATCGAGTGCAATATAACAAGTGGAAGTTTTAAAAATGGAGAGTCATCACATGTTATTCATCAATTCTTTCCCAGTGTACCAGTTGTATACAAAATAATTGAATGCCCTCTACATGTCATCTATTTACCTATAAATACATCTACCATTTCAACCATAACACTTAAAATCTCAATTTTAACGGTGAAATCACAAAGATAGGAATACATTTAAAGAAAAGATGGTGACGCAGTATAACACATGGGCATGTAACCATAGTAAGGCAAACTATAAAAGATCGAAATGTGAAAACGTGAGTCAGTAAGCGTTCTGCGCTGAAAGTATTGACAATGGGGAATAGAGCATAGTTGCAAAGTCTTGGTTTTACAGTAATACAATGAGTATATTAAACGAGAATGAAATAGTTTTTGTTGATAATGCTATAGTAAATTCCGAACTACAAATCAGAATACCCATTTAGGAAGACATATGCACTTTACCATCAGAAAATTATGTCTACGTAAAGGGAAGGTTGTTGAGGGAGGATGGTGCTGTCTCTAACACCGCACGGTTTGTTAATAATGGAATTGCACTTTTATTCAGTGAAATTAGCTATGAAATGAAAATGGAATAGTGGATTAACGTCTACAATTAAAGGGTTCGTGTCATTGACATCCAATGACCTGGCTCGTCATGAAATTGCGAGTTGGTTTCCTACCTCACATAGCACACTAACAAATGTGTGAGGGTATTTTAATGTTTTTTATACCTTTGCGAATGCTACTCGACTTTTCGGAAGGTTACAACAAAGTGATTTTGAACATCAGACAAGAATTGGATTTAATTCGCAGTAACATTTACATCGCCGCAGTAAATTCAACTATTGCAGATGAAGCATTAAAAGTTAACAAAGATAAAATATATTGAAAAGTTCCGCACATCAATCCAGCATTAGCGTAGGAATTGGAGTTAAAGAAGTACATTGATAAAAATGTAAATTCTCCAGTAGCATTTAGAAGTTGGTAAACACATATATCCAGCAGTTCCAACAACAGATGAACATACATGGGCAATCAAAACGTCGACTAGTATAGAAACACCTAGATACATTATTATCACCGTATCCATGGCATACGTTTGATACGTTAAATGCATAATCAACACTGTATAAAATGGGAAGAGGGGCATACACCACCACACCAATTTCGAAAAATTCTCAGTCGTTTGATTCAACCAACAGATACTATCTACATCAAAAGTAGAGAGAAAGCGGATTAGTTCATAAAATTCATTACACAGCCCGTTATTGAACTTGAACTAAATATGTATTATGTTTATTTCTTTTATATATCACACAATATGAGTACATTCTGTATATATTCTCTCGCTAATGAATTCTTACGTAATAGTATATATATTCCACCAAAAATTCCTAACTAACCGAGGTGAAATTCTATATCGTTATTTTACATATTATCATATATGAATATAAATTTTTTATTAGTTTCATTATGGAAGTAATATATACACATATCTAGACTAGCAATTATCAGTACCCAAACTATCAGTTACTCTCTGGATCATACAATTTCATTTATTAGTGGAGTTGATAGGCCTATTTCCACAGTTTATGCTTTATGAGCGCGACGTTTCGGAAGCGCACTCTGCTTCCGTCATCAGGCTTAGCCATGAAAAGGACTGTTTTTGCACTTGAGTCGAATTCATATGTTATATATAATTTTTTCCCAAGCACTTGACTACTCTCAGATACGAACTTGGTACCTTTCACTTACTGGTCTGACACCTTTACCGCTGAACCACTGAGTAATCCAATATATATTTTTAGAACTTATATATATATATATATATATATATATATATATATATATATATATATATATTAAGCTCTTCGCGCATTATTGGAATCCATATGGGTTTCATTTCTACACTAGTTTGGCTTATTGCTAGTACGATGTATGTGGTTTCTTTGAGTTTCCCACGAGTTGTGTTCTCGTCGTTTGCCACTATCTGTATGTTATCCCGTTGCATACGGTGGTCTTCGTTCCAGACATGTTCGGCGATTCTTGATCTTTCTGTTTCGCCCTTGCGGACGTTGTTTTTATGTTCCTGCGTTCTCACTTTGAGTATACTGCTTTCTCCTATGTATGCTCTGCCGCATTCGCATGGTAGGTTGTATACACAATTCTTGGAATTCTGATCTTCATTGTATGGTTTGGTTTTGGTTAGTATTCCCCTGAGCGTTCTGCTCGATTTAAAGGCAGTGCGTATCTTGGATTTGCTGCCTATCCTTCGTATTTTGTCCGAGGTACCTTGTATATATGGTATTATCGCTGTATATTTAGGTTCTTCTTTTTCGATTACCCTTTCCCTGTTTAGGTTAGGAGTTAGGTCGGGGTAGCCATTTTCTTTGAGTGTTCTAGCGATATTTTCTTTTTCTCTGTTCAGGTCCTCTTGTTTTGAGCATATTGTTTTTGCTCTATCGTACCAGCATTTTGCCATGCCTAACTTCACGTTTTTGTGGTGATTGTAGTTGTAGTGTAGGTACCTCCCTGTGTGGGTAGGTTTCCTGTATACACTTGTCATGAAAGTGTTGTCATTCCTGTGTACAAGTACATCCAGGAATGGCAGTTTTCGTTCCGACTCCAATTTCATTGTGAATTTGATGGAGGGTGCGCGGCTATTTAGATGATCTAGGAATTCATCTAGCTTATGCTTTCGGTGTTGCCAAACTACGAAGGTATCGTCTACGTATCTAAGCCACATCCTTGGTTTCTCTGTGAGTTCGGATATCGCTTGGTCTTCAAAGTCTTCCACGTATATATATATATATATATATATATATATATATATATATATATATATATATATATATATATATAGCTCACTATGGGTGATAGTGGGGAACCCATCGCCATCCCAAACTCTTGTTGATAGAATTTGTCTTCTACCTAGAAATATGAAGTTCTAATGCATATTGTCAGAAGTTCCATTATTGCGTTTACCGAGAGTTGCGTGCGTTCGTATAACGTTTCATCCTTTTCCAGCTTGTTCCTTATGACAGTTAGTGCCTTATCGGTAGGCACATATGTGAATAGACTCACAATGTCGAAGCTTACCAGTATTTCTTCGTGGTTTGTTTGGAAGTTTCTGATGGTTTCCACGAAGTGCTGAGTGTTCTTGACCATAGACTCGGTTTTTCCCGATAAGGGTGTGATGATACCTAGCAGATAGAGCGCTAATGGGTGACAAGGTGAATTTCTCGAGCTCACAATTGGTCTCAGAGGAATTCCTTCCTTGTATATCTTTTGTAGGCCGTACAGATGCGGAGGTTTGCTGTAGTGTGGGGTAAGTCTAGTTCTCTGGTAATCGGAGAACTTCCCCTTATGTTTTGCCAGCGTCAGGTCCTTTGGTATTTGTTTCTACTCGCCCCCGTCTAGTAGTTCTTGGATCTTACTGTTGTAAGTGTCCATATTCATTACCACAGTCGCGTTTCCTTTATCTGCCGGGAGAATTTTGATCGTTGGGTCATTCTTAGCGAAATGACCGCTCTCATTTCTAGGTTAGAGAGATTAGATTTAGTTCGCCTAGATGAATCTAGTACTGATCTAACCATACTTCTGTATTCTTCGGCTTCTTCAGGATCTAATTTCATAGCTGTTCGACTGCGGTTATTAAATCTACTTTCGGTATACCTCGGTGTTATCGCATAGTGTAAGCCTTGTACGACAGAGCAAAAACAATGTGCTAAAAACAACAGGACCCGAACAGAGAAAAAGAAAATATCGCTAGAATACTCAAAGAAAATGGCTACCTCGATCTAACACCTAACCTAAACAGGGAAAGGGTAACCTAAAAAGAAGAACCTAAATATACAGCGATAGTACCATATACACAACGTACCTCGAACAAAATACGAAGGATAGGCAGCAAATACAAGATACGCACTGCCTTCAAATCGACCAGAACGCTCAGGGGAATACTAACCAAAACCAAACCACGCAATGAAGATCAGAATTCCAAGAATTGTGTATACAACCTACCATACGAGGTAGTGGTCGTGGGTTCGATTCCCACTTGAGGCAATTTTTTACTGTAAGTACGTTGGTAGTTTTAATAATTCACAATTTGCATACTGTTATGACTTTGTCATTATTAGCACTTAGATGCGTTTAATTTATAAATTCTCCTTAATTTGTAAACTTTAATTGAACTAAGCGAAAACAGATTACAAGATCAGATAGAATATTTAATAATGTTTTAGAAGAGGGAATAAATTTTGCCCAGAATATCGATTGCGACCCTTAATACTATTAGACTTCGAAAGAAAAAACGATCATTTGATTATGAGAGCAAGGATGAGGCTCCAAAAAATCCACAGGAAAAAATGAAAAAAGGTTCGATCAATTAAAAATCATTACACAGTTTTTGATTTTCTGAATGGCTTAATTTCCTTAAAGTAGCTAAAATAAATAGGTCTTTAAACTGTAAATCTTTAGAGAACATATTATTTCATCCATCTAAAAAAAACGTGTCATTTCCCAAGATTTATGCGATGAAATAGCAAAATTTCATCTTATATTTCCCCAGATATGAACGCATTACACGTTACCGAATATCTATTTACGAATAATGTTATCTATCTGTTTCCAAATTCAGTAATTGGTATAAGAATATTTTTCGCAATAACGATGGCAGTTGCTAGCGGCGAGAGGAGTTTTTCGAAAACTTATAATAATAATAAATTATTTGCCATCAACGATGGGTCAAAAAAGGTTATCAAACTTATTTATTATTACTATAGAAACGACAATTACTGAAGATATAAACGTATCCAATATTATTTCAGAATTTTCTTTAAAAAAGGCAAGGAAAGCAAAATTTATTTAAATTTTTCATAAGAATGTATTAATACTTATAAGTATTAATTAGTATAAATGTGTATTTATGTTAATGTATGATAAGTGAAAAAGTCAAAAACAATTTGTACAATTTGTGTGTTAACAATTTGTTAGTAATGTATATAACAAACATCAAAATGGTTTCACAAAAAGATAATTTGTTCGCTAACAAGTTAAATAATAATAATAATAATACACAAATAATTACATTGTAAGTTATTCCGTATTCAGTGTTTTTAACATACTTTTGAATTCATTAAGTGTGGTGCAAAATAGGTCAGCATTCGAGCAGAGTTTATTGTAGAAAAAACACATTTTATAAATAGGATTGTTTCTAAAATTATTTACCTTTACGACTGGAATTAAAATAAATTTGAGTCTCTTAGCTTCCGTAGAGGTACTGTAACAACCCATTTTGAGTTGTATTAAAATATACCGTAATTTATGTCTTCGTTCATTTAGTTGTAAATATAAGAAAATTTTATTTATTAATGATTTATAGGCTGTGGTAGGCAACTTAATTTGCATTTTGGTGTAACTTAAGTGTATATACTTCTTAATGGTTTATACTCCCACTTATATTATTTAGTTCTGCCTATATTTTCGCGCAAGCGTTATCATCCAAATTCCAAGGCGTCCATTTTTGCACTTCCTGATGAATGTTGTGATGGTTAGGAAGCATTTTTTGGGCTTCCACCTAAATTTTCTAAAAGTGCCATTAATTTAATGGTAAGATATATTTTAACGCATTATACTAAAAATTAAAACATTTGTTCTTTTCAGGCACTTTTCTTTTTTTACTTTGATTAACACTTTTATTACTTTTACTTTTCTACTTTAATTACATTTTAAGTACGCATTTAATTTTACTGTTGCGTACGCTTTCATTTTATTTGAAAATTTTAAGAAAATGCATTAAACGGATTATTCAATTTCAAGAAGACAAATTTATAAGAAATAAATTTCCATTTATGGGTGTGGTTTACAACGTAAAGCATTATTTCGAGATATTGCGCAATATTGGTGCAAAGATAAACATCACCTTGGTTAACAGTTCCGTAATCATTTAGATACCAGAGGTTGTTAAAAAGTTTGTGTACAAAAATTTTACGAACAGGTATTTAAAATTTTAATGATTTTTAGTATAATGCTATTCCACCTAGTTTTTAAGATATATTTTATAACCCTAAATTTTACATGTTAATAAACATAGTTTGTATATTTTTTATTTTTACATTTACGTGAATTCTTTTTTATTGTAAAACTCGGTTTAGTTATTCCGAGCATAATTGAAAAATAACTTGGCGTCCGAGATCATTTTTATTAGTGTTACATTGCATTTTTATTATTTATGTTCAGTGGAAAATAACACAGCGTAAATTTTTGGTAATTCAGCAAATCAAAAGATTGAACCACCCTACGTTAATCTACCGACTGAGTTAAAGGCATTCTTTTTGGTGAATGGTTTGTATCTCTAGTTAGCTTAACGATTTGTTGTGAGAACATTTTTACACATTTCTTTATTATATATTTAAAACACATTTATACGATTACCATAACTACTTCATTATAGTACATTGAAAGTAATTAAGTTTAAGTTACATGAATCATCTAATAAATTTGTTAGCAGTTTAAAGAGATGTAGAAGTATGTTTTTATTCTAGGTGAATTCAATGAAGGTACATCAAATTAACCGATGTAAATATGACTTTTGTTAATTATAGAATTTATGTTCACATTAAAACTTAAGTTACTATCGAAGATGACCCCCGAGGTCCCTAAAGCATGTGCTACGCCTAATTAAATCGTTGTTTAATTTATAATTGTACTCTAGAGGTGAAAAGAAATTTGTCATTTGTGATAACTGACGTGCTGTTATTAATAAACAGCGTAAACCATAACGGTCCAAGTACAGATCCTTGGGGCACGCCACTACTCTGAGGGAACATATCTGACTGAAATCCATTATATTGAGCAAATTGAAACCGATTATTTAGGTAGTAGGATATAAGAGTAGTTGCAGATACAGAAAAGTTAAATGAATGAAGTTTCTTTTATTAAAATGCCGTGTTGTATGGTGTCAAATGCTTTGTTCAGATCTAACATCACATTGTGACCGTTTATTTAAACAGGAGGCAATAAAATGAGTGACAAAGCATAAATTCATTGTAGCAGATTTGCCTTTTATAAAAACGGGCTGATGTATTGACACAGACGTATTTACTTGCTTGTCAATGCTATCAAACAGTATATATTCAAAATCCTTAGAAAAATTGCTATGTATAGAAATTGGGGAGGAATTTTTAATTTCACAGCGACTATATTTTTAAATATAGGTTCCATAGATTAGGAAACACCGAGGTTCTTACAATTAGATTAAGTATGTAAACTAGGGAATCAGCTAAGATATGAACCCAATCCTTCAACACCACTGCTGGTATGAGTTCAGGGCCACATGTGAAAGTAGATGGAAGACGTATACATGCATTAATGACAACCTGTAAAGTTATTTGTCGTAAGGCAGCAAAGACTTTATTACACTTGTTATAGTTATACAAAGTATTAACAAAAGAATTGATGGAAGCATCTTGACTATCCACGTAAACACTAGCACAGTAACTTGCAATTGCATTCGTAACCTGTTCTGTTGTAGTAGAAACAGGGTCACCATTCTTAAAAACGGAAGAACTGCTCGTAGATTTCTTTTCGTTTAAATAAGACCCAAGAACCTTGGGATTTGATTTCAAGCAATCTTGTGTTCTGCTGATATACAATTTTTGTAATCAGCATTTATGCTGTACTTAGAATGGGCACAGACACGGTTAAAATGAAGTTTGACAAGTTTGTTATTTCTGTTGGGAACAAAATTTTTATAATAGCATTGTTTTAACTTAATTAAGTTTATAGTATGCTTACTAAACCAAGAAGGATAATAGTTCCTTTGATAATGGCATTTCGGTACATAATTATTGAAAAATTAATTAAAATGTTGTTTTCGGCTAGAGTGGCTAAATCAGAACAATCATAGCTTGGATACTGAAGTAATCGCATTCAGAAATCGCATTATAGAGCAGCCGTAAATCACATTTACGAAAATTAACCTTTAGTTGATGGTTCCTTGTAATTTTAGGTTTATTTATGTTAACCTTACAATGGATTACTATAGCAGGATGATACCGGACTTCGTATATAAGCGGATGAGTAGTTTAACGACTTGTGGCTCTAACACGG
Source organism: Vesta saturnalis (assembly GCA_036346205.1). NCBI lineage: Eukaryota > Metazoa > Arthropoda > Insecta > Coleoptera > Lampyridae > Vesta > Vesta saturnalis. The sequence goes on along the minus strand of JARFJB010000902.1, from coordinate 5,714,611 downwards.
ATATATTATTCACAAAAACTAAATCCAGTATAATGTTATTGAAATTTCTGATGTTATTTATTTACGAAATGTTTAACAATGACACGGAATTTAGCAATAACCTTTTATTTGAACTACAATTATGTAATTCCGGAACATTGAAATCACCAATTAAAACAATATTGCAGTCCAGGGTCTGCAAAAAAGTTTCTAAGGCCGTTATTGCTAACCTAAATTTTAATGGACTAGTAGCCGAAGGAGGAATATAGATTCCAGCCATATCACACCTTTGATGATTGATTAATATCGACACCGCTAAGAAGCCAATCTCGGAGGCAAATTATTGAACAAATTGATTGGCATATGGAGAGTATACGCATGGTAAAGCGATTTAACTGCTATTAAAATACCACCACCGCTAGACGAGTTACATTTTACCAAGTTTCTATTTTTCCTAAATACAAGGTAGTTACTGGTAAGTAACTCTACATCATGAATCTCATCTTTTAACAACGTTTCAGATAAGACACTGAAGTCATAAGTATGTAAACACGACAATTTATAAAGTTTCGTAATTTTTGCGTTCCACCCTCGAACATTTCGATAATAAATCGAGAAAAAATTGCTACTGTTCAACAATTCAACTCTGATGTTATGAAATAATTGTTGGAAGTGAATCTTGAGAGTTTAAAGATTCAATGGCGATGCTTGATTCGGCAAACTGTTCAAATTTACGTAAGAGAACAACGGGGTGCAACCAATGGTTACCGCGAGAAATTGGCCCCGCTAATTTTAAAGGGAGCCTAGTTCTATTAAATAGCGCCAACAAAATATCGCGACATTCCGTACCTGAAAAGCAAACATCAGCGTTTTGAGAACATTGTTCATAATCAGGGAGTGTATTGCCATCTCAGTTCACTTTACGCGGGGTAGAGGCAAGAAAGCGTACAGAACACCACAACATTTTAAAGATCTGTACCTACAATTAGCAAACTGGAAGGTAACACATTTCATGCCTTCCATACAAATCGTTAGTATATATATATATATATATATATATATATATATATATATATATATATATATATATATATATACAGGGACCGCATAAAATCCATTGTGACATTTGTCACGTAACCATAGATTTCTCGGGAATTTTGAAAAATGTTAACTGTGATGCCGAAAAATGGGTCAAATTGACATGATATCGAAAAATTATTACTATTATTTAGAATGCTACAAAGACCCCATACACCAATTTTCAACCAAATCAGAAAAAAAATACCATTTATTCCCCTCTGCTTTTATTACGAAACATCATTAAGTCTTGTTCTGCCTGGAAATAGTTTTAATAACACAAATTACATAATTTTAGGTACCTTAAACTATGAGCTGCACTTTAAAGAGCAATAACTTTCATCCTTATAAGCCGAAATAATTGATTTTTCAAAGCCAACTTATTCGATTAAAAAAATCGCTAATTTCAAATGTACTAACCAATGCCAGTCTTTAAGTAAATAAGCACATAAAACAATAAGGGAGATTACAGTACATATAAAATATAACAACAGTAAAATGCACTGGTGATAATCAGGTAAAGGCAAAGACAAAATGAAATAGACAAGGAATTTACACGTACATAATTGTTCAGTGATTACTAAAACACAAAATACATACGAAAATTTACGATAAATTACATATAAAGAGAAATTAGTTCGCAGACAAACAATTCTACTCAACAAACTGACAAAAAAAACTCATTAAACAAAGCCTTACAAGGGTAAGTTATAAATAGATCATAACATCGTGACCAATATATAAGTTTGAGTGCGTTAGAAAAATACAGCGCCCTTTTCTCAGGTTACACACTCTTCTATACAACAATAAAAACAATAAAAATAAAATTCGAGGTGTTTAATGGTCATTTGGACCCGGTAGTATGTACACACTCGGTATGTGCACATTACAATTAATAACCGAGAAAAATCCTGTACCCGTTCTCCAGGCGCACCTTTACACAAATATAAGTATAAACAACAAACAACAGTGCTAATTCACACAAATACAAGAGTGAGGGAGCCCTGTATAGTCTCATATTTTAGCGGATTTCAGCTTTCTGCGCTCGATTTTTAATACGTTATATAGGCTTGTAGAATTATTTGCTGCCAGCCTTAATTTATATAAAAATACCTACTTACACTTGAATTCCTTTAAGTGATCACAGACACAAATCGCTAACATACGCGGTTTAACTTCAAAAAGGGTGAGTGTTACTTATAGATTAATATTTGAAAAACACATTAAAACTAACACCCAAAAGAAAACACAAATTAGCGTTAGCTAATTCAAGAGAAATTGTATATGCAAGAATCGTTTTAAAAACATAATAAAATACTTATCTTTTTTGGGTTTTTTAATGGTGTACTTTAAATTATGCAATCTAAACGTTTCGATAACACATACAGTTATCTTCGACAGTAGTAATATCTTTTAAAATTGTTAAATATGTTGTAAACAGTTTTGTCAAAGTTGAAAAATTATGTTAAATTACCACAGCACTATAATTTAACATAAGTAGTTGAAATTAAGATTAAAATTAAAAAAATTACAATAAACGTTCTGCATTATCCAGAACGCTTCATTTGTTAGCTTTCGCCGTTAGAGAGTGTTCTGGTTTGTCATCTTTAAGGCAGTTTAACAATATTTAATTTTTAATGACCTAGTTATTTCTTACTAAAATTTAATTTTATAGTTGGCTTTATACGTTTCTCAAACTGTTATGTTAATAGCAGGCTGATGTTTATGTTTTAATTTTTCAACTTTGACAAAATTGTTTACATCTACATCTTTACATAATCGTGAAAGTTTACATTTTCTCATTTTAGTTTACAATGAAGGTATTTGATTAACCCTATCAATCTGGCTCCATCGACACTGTACCTTTAACTAACTTTTCTCCTGATTTCAAATTAATTACATTTACTCCCGCAATCAATCCACATTTTCAAAAGTAATAAAAACTAACAATTATTGCGTTGGCACAGTTTCATATTAATTATTGAACGACATCTTAGTTTTCAAAATATGCATTCGTCCGTAACATGCGCTACATTTAGATGTCAAGTTTCAACGTACCAAACAAAAACGTCTTCGATTGCATTGTGTACCGGCGTAATTAATTACTAACTGGTGACATTTTTACATCAAGAACGCGCGCATATGAATTTCCAATGATTCGTTACACCCCTTGACTAAGCAGCTTTTAAGCGTGCACCTGCTAGTCAAACCTCAACACATGTTTTTCAACCCTTAGCCAAATATTAGTTACAAAAATAAAATATCCCGAAAACCATGCTCCAACAACGACTCAATATTTAACAAAATATGTTAAACCCCATTATTTAACTTTCCTATCGCTGTAACAATTTCAATTTAAAAAAATGTTTGTTGCCATAATAAAATTTTCGCGGTCCGGTACCTACAATATCACCCGAAATTGTTTCGTTGCTGCTAATTTCTTCTGTAGGGCGATCTAGAGTTTTTTTAAGTCGATTTAACTCCTGTCTGATATAATTTTCGTTTTTTAAGTTTGTTTGTAATGCAACGTAATTTAAATTAGAAATATCTAATTTCACTGCTGCAATTTAACAGTAAAAGAGTTTGGCAATGGCCTTGTTATTATATCAATTATTTTAAATTTTGCAATCGCAAACACATTTATTTGTTATTTTTCGGTTATCTCACGACACAGTCACACACTGATGTAAATATTATTACTACCAAATCGCACTACGATAACACCATACGAAGGAAAGATAATTATAGTGGAATTTGTTTGAGTATTATTTTAAAAACCTATAAAATGCTCAACGGCACAGAATGCGATGTTTATGCTTACACTTACACACATATACCATGAAACGCCCTGTATATATGAAAGATCTCGATGACTCAGCGATATCCGAATTCACAGAAAAGTTTAGATACGTATACGATACCCTAGTATTTTGGCAACACAGCCAGCAATAGCCTGAGGAATTCCTAGATTACCAAAATAGCTGCGTACCCTTCATAAAATTTACAATGGAATTATGAAATAGAAGCATTTTTGGAATGATCTCATTTAAAATAAGGTCATTACTTTGCAACGCGGAACGACGCAAAGTAAAATTGCATAAAGATACTTTAAATTTATATTATAAATTTATATATATATATATATATATATATATATATATATATATATATATATATATATATATATATATATATATGTGTCCCAAATTCGCTTTTCAATAAAGTGATCTCGGCTCCTGTTATACTTACGGCAAAGGTTAAATGGGGAAAGTTTTAGAGGAAACTTAGAGTATTCGATATCCGGTTTCAGATTTACGATCGGTCAATTGGTTTTGAAAATATCAGCGAAAAACCGAAAATGGCGGATTTCGTTTTCGCCAGTAAATCCGAAATGGTTAATTTGACAACTGTCACAATGTGATTATTCGGACAATTTTTTATGACGAATAAGATGGCGTGTATGACTCGTCACAATCGTCTTTTATTATCCCACAATCTGCCTCAACTTTCATTTTTCTTACGGCCGCCATATTGGATTTTTCAATTTTTGGAAAGAGCGCAGTATTTCCAGTTTAGTGATGTCTCACAAGTGCATAAAAGATTAGAGTTTCATCGAAATATCACACTTTCTAAAGTTAGGTCTTAATTATTATTATTAGTAGGACATGATTTATTTGTCAGTAAAATTGGGTTTCATTTTTTCCATATAAGGTGGCTCTGACTTTGACGTTAAATAATTCAAAGTAGTGTTTTCATAAGTAGTACGCTTTTCTGTCATTAAAATCATAAACGTGACACACAAATTGTAAAAGCATGTTGAAAATGGCCGGTATTCCCTATTCAAATGAAGGAAAGTTTGACATGTTAGCGCTTTACTTGCAGTCAAACAGAAACTCCGACATTACCTCAGCGAGGTATTTGGAGATGTACCCCGAACGACGGCAGCCTCATAAAACCCACTTCAGAAAAATTGTAATTAATTTAATTAACTATGGGGCCTTCGAACAACCTAAAAGCGGATACAATATTGATAATGAAAATCGTGACAGAAACATTTTACAAGCTGTCAACGAAAACCCCAGTGCATAGGTAAGAACGGTAGAACGGGAAATTCGTTTGTCAAAATCAACGGTACAAAGAGTGTTAAAAAAGAATAACTATTATCCATACAAACCCACAATAGTTCAAGGACTTAAGGAAACTGATTTTCCAAGACGAATGCGCTTCTGCGAGTGGTATACTAGAATGTAATGAAAATCCCGATTTTGTTAATCATGTCTTGTGGTCTGATGAGAGTAGGTTTACGAATTGTGGAGTTTTTAATAAGCACAACATTTCATCATTGGGCTGTAGAAAACCATCACGAAGTGGCAGAGAGACGTCTACAGACCAGATTTGGAAGTAACGTTTGGTGTGGGATTATAGGTAATTTAATCTAACTTACCTATTTTAATTGGGCACCTATGTATTATAAATTATTAATCATTGCAGGAAATCGACTCATAGGACCATTTTTGTTTGACTATAATTTAAACGGAAAGAGGTACCTAGAGCTTTTGCGAAACCAGGTTGTGCCGGCTTTACGAGCTACTCTCACCGAAGATGAGTTCAGAAGAACCTGGTTTCAACAGGATGGATATCCGGCACACAACACCATTCAAGTCAGGAACTTCTTAAGGGAGCAGCTTGATGAAAGAATTATTGCATTAAATGGTCCAATATCTTGGCCTCCTAGATCCCCTGACCTTTCGTCCTTGGATTTCTAGCTCTGGGGTCACACAAAGAATGAGGTCTACGAGTTTGATCCTCCTGCGGCCATAGAAATCCTGAGACAGAGAGTTTTGGATACATTTAGAAATAGTGTTAACAGAAATACACTTGCTAGGGTTGTACAAAAACAATCACCAATTGTCAAGAATGTCTCGATGTAAATGGACGTAATTTTGCAAATCTGTAAATTAATTGTAATTGTAATTTTATTGTAGGTTGTTGAAAGGTTCAAGTATTAATTAAATTAATGACGATTTTTCTGGCTTTATTTTTAACACACTCATAGTTATTTAATTTCATGTTTTATTGAAAATTCAAATAATTTTATACATTATTTATTAATGTTATTTTGCGACAAATAAATCATGGCCTATTAATAATAAATAAGACTTAACTTTAGAAAGTGTGATATTTCGATGAAACTCTAATCTTTTATGCAGTTGTGAGACATCACTAAACTGGAAATATTGCGCTCTTTCAAAAAATCGAAAAAACCAATATGGCGGCAATAAGAAATATGAAAGTTGAGGCAGATTGTGGGATAACAAAAGACGATTGTGACATGTCATACACGCCATCTTATTCGTCTTAAAAAAGTGTCCGAATAATCTCACATTGTGACAGCTGTCAAATTAACCATTTCGGATTTACTGGCGAAAACGAAATCCGCGATTTTCGGTTTTTCGCCGATATTTTCAAAACCAATTGACCGATCGTAAATCTGAAACCGGATATCGAATGCTCTAAGCTTCCTCTAAAACTTTCCCCATTTAACCTTTGCCGTAACTATAACAGAAGCCGAGATCCCTTTATAGAGAAGCGAATTTGGGACATATATATATATATATATATATATATATATATATATATATATATATATATATATATATATATATAATATTTAAATTTGAAATGAGTTAGATTTTTTAAAATAGAGATGCACATTTAATATTTTCATGTTACATGTAAAGCCTTATACGACAAGCTGGTAGGCATAGTTTTACAGTTCCTTTTGGGGGATGTATTTAAATTTAAAGTTACACTTTCTGTGACAGCTCGTAAAACAACGAATTGTAGCTGTTTGTACCCACAATTAATTAATTTTAAGTAGTATGTACAAAATTCATTACATACCCAACTATGTAAATTAATTAAAGTAGTAATTATGAATATCATTAAAGAACTAAATTTAAAACGTGGAAATAAGATTTCTTATGGAACGATCTTTCTGTCAACTATCCAATTACTCCACTTTTAGCATTAACGTGCACTGACAACCCGATTTAATAAATTACCTTGTAATTTGGTTGCATTTAATTTTCGTAATGATGAAGCTTTAATAGAGAATCACAAATATTTAGGTGAGAATAAATTACTTCTTGCATTACGTTTAAAATTTTCAACATCATTATATAAATCATAATTTAAAAATATATTTGAAAGATATGATGATATAAGTAGCTTCAAAAAAGTGTTGAGTAAATACTTCTGCTGGAGAGTTCTCTAGAGATTCCGGTATAATTATAGTCTTAAAATTACTGAGGCATGATTCTAAAATGTATCCAAAACCTACGGGACTAATTTTCATTAATTAAATTTTTATATGGTGACGTCTACAATTTTTTTTTATATTAAAGTTTGAATAAATTATACCGCAATTTAGACAAATACAGATTTTTCAAATCCACTGATTAAACACTTTACACGCTCAAAACTTTATCCTCCATAAATTCTATTATTCGGGGACTACCTTATCTTAATTTGTAGGTAACATGAGAGGTTGTGTAACCTATAAAGATTATAATTGATCACATTATGATATACAGGTTCATTATTTGGACTCTCCATTCACCTTTTAATCGTTGGATAGTTCAATTTTGCTTAACAAGCGCAACTTAAGGTATTGTTACGTTGTTTTTTAACAAGAAGAAAAGTGAGCCAGCCGACTATAACATCTTTTCATTAACCGACCATTTTATCAAATTAAAAAGATTACATTTTTCAGAATCCAACCATCATTCTGGTATCAATTTTATTGCTCGTCACTCTTAAAACAGTGATAGGTTTGTAGCTCAATAATGCACAGAACTAAGGTAGATCTTGAGTAGATCTTAATTCGTGCAAATGGTATGCAAAATTTCAAGGTACTTAGAGGTAACCAGGGCCGTCCCAATCCGGGGATGCAATTTGTGCGGTGCCCACGGGCGGCAAGCTGCGTGGGAGGCAAGCCGAGCGGGCGACGCGACGGTAGACATCTGATACGGAAACATTCGAAAACGACAAATTGTAAATAAACATACATTTCAAAACCTAAGCATAAAAAATTAAAGGTTACCTTGATCATTTAAAGTGAGAGATTTTAATTCGGTTAAGCTAATTTTAGCCATCGGAGTGCTTCATCTACGTCCTAGGTATGGTACAAGCGCAGCGTATTGAAATATCCAAATAATTCGGTATTCTTTAGGTAATTTACACTTATGCCGTATTCCACAATAATCTAGACCCCTCCCCCATTTAATGCCACGAATCAATTAATTAAACGAACCTCAAAGTTAACTAACTCACTGGTCACTGCTACTTCAATTTATATGAATATTATTTATTGCTTGCTCTAATTTTCTATTCTTTGGAGTAGTTACTGTTCCGTGCAAACCTATATCGTCAGCGAATTGTGAAGTTTTTATAATGGATTTATTATTTTTAACTACATCTTACATAAATGCTATAACAGACCATACAACCCTCCTGCTTGAAAAACTACTTTGGACATGGTTCACTTTACTTCGTAATTACGAATCTCGCGTACTTTGAGCTTAATTAAAAAATAGTATACACTGTTTTGAATATCCGCAGGTAACCATGTGACGAATCTCCATCGTTTAAAATCTTCCCGCTCTCACATTATATTTGTCTATTTCACATAAAAATGTGATAATTATACTGAGGCATATTTATTCCTTATTTAACAAAATATCCAATATAATCGAAATTACTGTAAAGAATTCAACATAACGTTAGTTCTTACTTCGTAACTTGTTGGAACCTGTGTTTGTTTCAATCGTTAGTTTTTCGGGCTCCGTGCAGGACTTTGCAGAAAATAAATTGTTTAATAATATAACATATAAACGCGCCAACGAGCTGAAATTTGCCATTTGTATTGCGAACGTCTCAGTTTCAACAACATTAAAATATTGTTCATTGGTGCTTCCTTGTGATTATCATTGAGTTAAGACGGCTGCAAATATATTAAGCGTAACTGCACTTTATTGTATATTTTTACCTCCCAACCTACACATACATATGTAGGTATAGAGCGTTACGCAATCGACTTTTTTGCACCAAGTTTCGTCAAGATCCGCCAAAGTGTCTGATTTGTGTGTGTGTGTGTGTGTGTGTGTGTGGGTGGGTGCGTTCGTGCGTGCGTGCGTGTGTCCGTGCACGGACACGGACACTGACACCGACACGGACACGGACACGGACACGGACACGGGCACGGACACGGGCACGGACATGGACACGAACACCGACACGGACACGGACACGGACCCGGACACGGACACGGACACGGACACGGACACGGACACGGACACGGACACGGACACGGACACGGACACGTACACGGACTCGGACACGGACACGGACACGGACACGGACACTACGGACACGGACACAACGGACGCACGCGCACAGGAGCACACGCACACGCGCACGCGCACGCACACGCACACGCACGCGCACACGCAAACGCAGACGCACACGCACACACACACGCAAACGCACACGCG